>SADC01001373.1:0-170010 GCA_004194705.1 Ditylenchus dipsaci | reverse complement strand
TGCATTTTAATGATCAAGAGTCCTTCTCGGATTCGTATCGGAAGTAAGTCTGTGCGCGCATCTTTGACAAACCACGCCCTTTCGCCATTTTGGCGCAGAGGGCTTGGTTGCTTGGGGTTGAGACGCGCACACCCACATGCCTTAGACACAAATCACTCGAAAATGACTTTGGATGCATAAGAAATGTATGCATACCAGAGTTTATATGCGGTAGGCCCGAGTTAGCAAATCTATGTTCAAATTCCATCTTTTTAAGGTATCCAAGTTTTGTTATAAGTTGAAGTCAAATTTTGATGTCAACATTTTTTAAAGTCAAATTTTGGTCGAATTTTTTTTCGTGAAACTGTCGACCGCCACCTAAAAACAAGTTTTAAGAATGTTTGGCAGCTGAAACGTCGAAAAAGTTTGGGTTTTGATCATTTTTTGAGCGACGGGGTATAGTCTACTTTTAGCCGAGGTTTTTTTAAGACTTAAGGACAATGGATGAAAAAACTACCAATCTTAAAGCAATGTCATAATTCTCTTTGCAAAGGCGTCATTCAGCTCCGAAACTAGCTTAGCAACCATCTAAAACAATAATTTTCAGCGTAAAAGGACCACCACACAAAAAAATACATTTGCTCCCGAATTCAGAATTTTTAGAGTTAAGCACTCCGATCAATGTGGTGAACATCGTCAGCTTCTCAGGCAATACATCGCGCTAAAAAGAGTAAAAGATACGCGAAAAATGTAGATTTCAAGTTTACCACTCGGACAGAATTATAATTTGCCCTCATAAGGATCCAGATTCTGATCAAGGGTTACGCTCAGCTGCTCCAACGTGTTTTCCAGCGTGCCTTTCAGGTTTTCATCTACGCGAGAGATCATATTAATCAGCTTTCCGCCAATATCAGCTCCCTCGGGTCCACGAATGCGCTTTGAGCCGGTTTCTTCCTCACCTAAAAAAGCTACTGAGCCATATTTTTTAGGCATAGAGGTGTTAAAACCGACCATCACTTGTTTGAATGCGTCTGCGGCGAGTAAAGTCCTCCATGATTTTGGCAGGTTTCTTAGCAATAAATCTGTAAAAGAATAATTGGTCAAAGAATTCCCCAAATCAGGCATACACACACAACAGAAATTCTAATTTGTGGCTATGAGTGTTTAAAAAATTTGCGATTGCCTTCTATTCAACCTTCGATTGTCATCCCTCACTCCGGCCTCAGGTGTCTTCTCTCATTTGTTCTTTTTTCAGTCTTCGGTTTAAATTCGCGAATGCCAAAAATTTTAGACTTAGATTTTGAATTAGAAGAAACATTTTGTCAATATTGTCGAAACCTGATATACAGTCGACTCTCTCTATACACTCTCTTTATAAGGACTCACTCTCTAAAACGACCCGAAAAAAAAATTTGGTTGGTCACAAAGAAATCTGACTAAAATCACTTTCTTTATAACGACTCTCTCTATAACGACCCAACTTGTTGTCCTGACTGCTGAAAAGGGTGAAATCCCAACTGGCGGCCATCCCAACTGGCGGCCCTCCCAACTGGCGGCCCCCAACTGCGCCATCACAACTTATACCCACCAAATACAAGCGGATATAAACAATAGCTCCCAGCGCCGATAGTTTCCGGCCTGGACCCGTAGTAAAAACGAAAAAAAAATGAGACTGATGCTAATTCGAATATATCTCGCCGATTAGTAAACTTTACGAAAAACGGTTTTTAGGGTCGGAAGGACTGCCCAGCGATTGGGTACACATTGTGATTGGGTACAGCGGTTGGGTACAATTGCGGTTGGGTACAGCGATTGGGTACAGTTTAAAAATTAGTTTTCAATTTATTTAGTCCCACCACATGTTTTTTGAAATTTTTTCACTTAGGCTTAGCCTTAGGTGCAAGGTAGACCAGTGCTCGATAGGACCGTTACCACGCATTTGGGCACATCGCATTTGGGCACCCGCATTTGGGCACCCGCATTTTGGCACACCGCATTTGGAATGTAAAAAATGTATCAATTTTTGAAATGTATCAATATGTTACTGTTTTATAATAAATTTGTATTCATTTCAGGTCCGAATACTTTCCATCGAAAATTTTGACTTTTCTAGATTTTTTACCTGCCTGCCTTCGGCAGGCAACCTAATTCAATAGGAAGCCCCTTTGGGGGTACATGGTACGGGATAAGGGCTGACCCTTTGGGGGTACATGGTATGGGATGCGGCCCAAATGCGTGTCAACGAAGCGGCTTAAGGTCAAACGTCCGTGGCCCGAAAAATTGACAAATTTCAATTTATAATTTAAAAATATAGAATTTTAAATCGGGGCCCAAATGCGGGTGCCCAAATGCGGTGTGCCCAAATGCGTGGTAACGGTCCTATCGAGCACTGGTCTACCTTGCACCTAAGGCTAAGCCTAAGTGAAAAAAATTTCAAAAAACATGCGGTGGGACTAAATAAATTGAAAACTAATTTTTAAACTGTACCCAATCGCTGTACCCAACCGCAATTGTACCCAACCGCTGTACCCAACCACAATGTGTACCCAATCGCTGTTTTACCGGTCGGAAGATATCCGGTCATATAACCGATCATATTTGGGTTCACACTTATTTCCGCCAAACTGCTTTCCGCCAAACTGCTTTCCGCCAACTGCTTTCCGCCAAACTAATTTCCGCAAAGCTGATTTCCGCCAACTTTTTTTAAATAAGGGTTTTAGCCAGCATTTGGTCTATACTATTTTACTTTTCTTTTTTCTGTGTATTCCCCTCTTCATGTTGTTGTTTTTTCCATGGCTGATAGTTTGTTGACAATCACGATATTGATTGGATTTTTTATTTTTAAAAGTCAGGCAATGATCCGCTTTTCCCTATCGCCGACTGGAATCAAAATAAAGCAGCTACCTCTGGTTTGCCGCGCACAAACAATCATATGGAGGGTTGGCATCAAGCCTTCAACGCCAGATTTCCAAAAGCAAAAACGTGCTTAAGTCAATTTTTGATCCGCTTGATTGATGAAGAGGAACGAACGCGGCAGTTATATGTCAGGTTTGTATCGTATTTGCATTTCATCATTAATACAAACTTTTTAAGGGCTAAAGCCAATCCGGCTGAAAATATTCGACAGCCTCGTCGAACAAATGTGATCAAACGTGAAAGAAACCTTAAAGTGCTAACCAAGGATTTTAATGATATGGAGAAACCAGCGAGGGAAGATCGTCTTCAGTTCTTGAACAATGTTCAGCGGCACCCGGCGAAGTTTTCATTCGTTCGAAAAACTGAAGAAAACAGTGCAGAAGATTATAAAAATGAAGAAAAGCTGGACGAAGATCAAAAACGAAACAAGCAATCGAAGTGGTCACATTGGAAAACATGAGCCGTATTCCTTAACTATCTAATGTTTAAGAACAGTGAAATTTTTAGAAGATAACCACACAGAGCTTGACATTGAATGTCTGAGACCGAGAGGACTGCTGAATGATGATGTGATTTACACTTACCTTCAGCTTATTGTCAACGGAAGTGATCAGAACAAAAGCTTGCCAACGTATCAAGTTCCTAATTGTATGAGAAAGAGGGATTTATACTTTCAGGTATATGCCTTCGATACGCTTTTCTACTCGCAACTGGAACAGTAAGGGCCAAAGAAAGTACTTCACTGGAAAAATAATGTTGATCACTTCGATCTTTTGCTTCTTTTCGTCCATTCGCCTGGTCATTGGTCACTGGTGGTATGGTTTAGTGAATTTATGACTTTAATTTTTGACTTGTACCGTTTTTGTTTTAAGTTATCAATGTTGAATAGGGCGCAATCATCTTTTATGACTCACTCCACGGGGACGGCAATTAACACTTGAAGTTGACGAAGTAATTTAACTTGGTAATTTAACTTCTTTAACTTGGCGAGCCATATTGCTCGCGGACATAGCTATTTGGCGAGCGAGCAGCTCGCGTCCTCTCAAAGGGACGCGAGCCAATGGCTCGCAAACGAGCCAAACGCACAACACTACAATTCACCTGTTTTCGATTCAAACTTTACCACCTGAGCCGGTTTCATGCATTAGTTTCAGATTAATCGATTGCATTGTGGATATTCGTAGGGAATGCGATCTCATTGTTTCGCTTCAAGAGCTCTGACTTCTTATTAGATAAGTTGTTCTAGCCCATTCGCCGTATATTTCTTTTCTCTTGTACATCATGCCTGTTAGGGATATTTCGGTACTATTCCATTGTACACCCCCCCCCCCCCAAAAAAAAAAGCTATTCCAGTGTACCCGTCCGTTGCTTTTCTCGTGTTCGTCCTTTTTAGGTTGCCTGCATCGTATGGGCACTGGTAGTGCTGTCTACTTTGTTTTGGGATTGAGTATTTCTCTCCTGCGGTTTTTTCATTGATTATACGAAATATTTGACCAGGATTTTTCAGGTCTACATAATTATTATTTTAGGCTCTAGGTAAATTGCAAACAATCTCTATATTACAAACAGTCTCTATACAGAACAAAAAGCATTGCACATAAAGGAATATTAGAGAATTTCGTAAAGAATTTCGCTTCTATTTCTCTGACTTGATATGCCTGATTACTCTGCAGTCCACGTAGCCATCCGATCTCGCCCGCAGGCTCAGAGAAGAACTCTGAATGCTTCCGTCACGGTCCATGAAAACTCGATCGACAATATCCACTGCCAAAGCTTTGAGCTGAACACTACTTTTCATCTTTATGGTAAGGACGGTCTCGAAGAGAATAGCGAAACTGACATTCGAGCCACCACAGCAAATTGTCATCCGGGATAGAACATCGCTCATCTTTTCACTGGGAGAAGTTTCATCACGGATAATTACAGCCCAAAGCTCGAAAATATTGATCTAAATTTCTATTTAATTTGTGTAGAGGCGCATTTATTTTGCTACAAACCTGAAGGTATGGACCAAAAATGCCATGCTCAGCTGCTTTTCGCTCTGTTGGCGAGTTTGACAACTTCAGATGTAAGATCACGACACATATCAGCAAAGCTTATGTTTCTTATTACGCATAGAGCATTTTCGACAATGAACATATCCGAATCACTGAGATGGCCGAAAATTGATTGGTCGTCAAGTTAAAAGATAGTAAAGGTAATCATACTTCTTCAAGCAATTTGTGAGCAGCAAGGGCACATGTGTCAATCCAGACATCTAGAAGGCAGAATGTACGGATATAACAGAGAGTGTGATGCGAACTTACCAAACAGAGAATTGACTTTATTGAGTTTCCCCTCTTAAGCCGATGCATCTTCTTCAACTGTTTACAATAAGGAGAAAGCTTCATCGCTGCCAAACTAAAGACATAACATGAAGACATTATAGAATCACAGAGAAGTTCGAACCTGTTCATATGTTATGATCTTCGCTGCCTTTGCTCTTGCGCAAGCCTTTTCCTTTGCAATTTTATTTGCAATTCTAGCTTCCATTGCTGCTGCTGTTGATTTCGAAGTCCTCAGACTGCCGGATCGCTTTGTTGTTTCTTCACTATCCATTACAGCAGTACGTCTTGTTCGCACCATAGGGCTTTCTGAAAACATGAGAAATTTATGTTGAAGTAAACGAGAATGAGAGAATAGCTTTTGAGAGGATCGCTTTGGCTTCGGCATCATCTTGAGCTTTTGTTGACTGCTCTTCCTTTTCTTCGGCAAATTTTGCTACAAGAATCTTAATATTCCGAAATTCCGCAAACATTGGAAAATACAACCACCAAAAAATTTACTTAGATAGGCGAGCTCTACGCATCATGTTTGATTGTTCGGCATCTTGAATTTCGGCTTCATCTAGTTTATGCTTCTTCAGCCTTTCCTTTTCCCACCTTTTCTTGGCTGCGGCTGCACGAATTTCGGCTAGAGACAGTCCATTTGGCTTAGCGCACATTCTTCTGGTGGAAACCATCTTCAGCTATAAAATTATAGCAAAATTCATTTGCATTGAAAACCTCAAATTTTGCATTTTTGAGCATTTTTTTATACCAAAAAAAGCTAACATTATCTTCTATCTTTTTGCCAAAATAGAATTTTAAAAACCAAGAGTTTTACAAGCGAAAGACCATCAACAGCAAACAACTGGCATTTTCTCGAGTGAAAATAGGGATTTTTGCGTTTTCCATCTAATTTTTGCATAAGACACCCTAAATTTGCATTTTTCGCATACGTCCTTGGTACCAAAATGCAGTGAAATTACTCCTCTCTCAATCCTTAGATTGCTTTTCTCAGAGAAGAATCAATTTAAAGAGCATTCAAGCTTTTTTAGAACGACACTCGAATGCTCATTTCTTAAAATCAAATTTAATTTTGAATGCTCATTAAATGCTCATTTAGTGTAGCCCTGGGCTGATACCAATAACATATTTCCGTTCATATAAGCCTGCCCCTGCCCTGGTCGAGTGGATAGTGGCTCAAAAATCGACCTCGCAGGTCACAAGTTCCATTTCCAACCGGGCGGCACTTTTTCCCACTGGCACACCACTTGATTTCCAGTAGAATTCCACCTAAATTCCAGTGGAATACCACCTAATTCTTGCTGGATTCCTACCTAATTGCAACTGGTACAACACAAAATTCCCACACGCATCCGATGGAATTACTACTGGTAACTTAGTGGTAAACCAGTGGCAATAAGGTGGGATTCCAGTGGATTTTTATTATCGTGTTTTGACTATATCGAGAATCGACTATAGTTTTTTTAGTAATCCCTCTATCTACAAATTATCTATCCATCCTAGCTGATGTCAAAAGAAAAATTATTTGATGAAGAAATCAGGGCTTGTATCAACACTTCGTCCAGTGATTCTTTGTGTAGGTGGGTAATTGTATACAGTGCTGTAAATCTCGGCACCGGCTAAGCTTCAGGCACCTGTCCCCGTAGCAACAATCAATGGATGAAATCAACGAATAGCGATAAAATCCGCGGATAGAAATATCCGCGGATCTTTATCGTAGTAATAATCACGGATAGAGATATCCGCGGATACGGATAAATTCCGCCGATTTATCTCCAACTATGGATAAATTGACGGATTTATCCGCGGACAAAATCTGTGGATAATTTTGTGTATGGTCGTTTTCACTTCAGTCAAAAATATAATCTATTACTTTACAAAGAGTGAGCTATAATTTATTTCTAAGGACCGAGACTGAGTTGATGTTAAACCTTGGGTTTTATGGCATAAATTGATTTGGTTTGCTAAAAACCTGATATATGCCACGAAAAACATTATTTCTGCCACGAAAAACGGGATGCCACGAAAAATCTGAAAAATGCCACTAAAAACCTGAAATGTGCCACGAAAAATATTATTCATACCACGAAAAATATTATTCGTGCCACAAATACTACAATTATCCACAAAAGAATGATCAAAATAAAAAAGCAATTGTACTCTCAAAACTGGCAACTACAGTCAAGTCTTGATAAGCTCACACCCCTTTATCAAGAAAAAATTCAGGATTATCGATACTTGACTGTAGTATGCAATGGGTAACAACCATGACAACTACTTTATTGGTTTTATTCATATAACTAACATTGCAATCCTAACAACAAAACAACAAAATTAAATGGTGCAAGCACATGTCCTACTTGCCCTGGGCGGGCTCTCTTTGTTGGAATTTGAATGGAGACGACTTTGGCTGGATCAAATTAAGATCTTCCATCTTGACCACGGAATGCTTGGAAGGAACATCTGTGATTCAATTGGGCAAGTGCAAGAGAGAAAGCCTTCATACACATGACATCTCTTTCGGTACTACTTGTAGCACTGCCAACTTTCGTACACGAAATCATTCTTTGCCGCATTACTCACTGTAGTTCTTTCATTCAGTTCACGCCATAT
Organism: Ditylenchus dipsaci; assembly: GCA_004194705.1. NCBI lineage: Eukaryota > Metazoa > Nematoda > Chromadorea > Rhabditida > Anguinidae > Ditylenchus > Ditylenchus dipsaci. The sequence continues at coordinate 162,175 of SADC01001373.1, read as the reverse complement.
TTCCTCAATGCCGGGCTCCTGTTCTCATATGTCCGCCAAATCGGTGTTAGATGGAACGAGTCAGATATTATTGTTGCCTTCTCGAATGTGGATGAAGGAACGCTTCTCTTTTCGTATTTCAAGCATTCCTTTTCTCAGTTTCCTCTGCGGACTCTGATCGATTTTCGGCAACAGAGCTGGTGTCTAAACAAATTACGTAATCAATCAGAATAGAGGTTCCCACCTGTTTTTCCGGATCCCCACTCCATTCGCCGGCAATCTGCTGGAGCTGTAGAAGATGTCTTGAGAATCCCTAAAGCGCACGCTGTGTGTAGACTGCCTTCAGCACAGAGTTCATACTCTCCAGTCCACAGTTTGTTACCCAGCTCATTGTTCCGCTTTCAGGTCCGTTTCAGAAAACATTAAAGTCTTGTATCAAAATTTGCAAGGACATTTTGTAAAATAAGCAAATAATATTTTTTTACCACTGGTGATAGACATCGCCACGAGTGTGACAAGAGCTAATAAAGTTAGCCAGCTTTTGCAAAAGAATTTCATGGTGCATGTGCTCTTTCTTCCAATGCTTGATCATTGTGTCAAATCCTAAATACATCTTTACCCATAGTGACTAACATACAACGCATCCCAATTGCAAATTCGACCCCAGAACGAGCATGTGCCTGCAGCCGGACGTCCTCTTGGATCTCCCTCAGAGTGTTCTTATAGATATTGCTCTTTGGTAGTGCCTTCATGAGCTTTTGCATTACATGGAAAAAGCAAAACCCACTCTCTGCATTAGAGAAGATTTCACGAGCAGCTGAAAATGAGTCGTGTCGATAAACCAAGTTGGCTAGACATACCGGCAGTAATTTTAGAGTCTGCATCATGAACGATCATCTTTGGAGAATAGAAGTGCAAAATGTCAACATTCTTGATCGATTGAAACAGACCTTGGTAAGCAAATTTGCTCTCGGAAGTACACAGATCAATAGCTGTTAGAAAGAATTGCTTGTTTGGATCTGAGAAACCAGCCACCCATTTTTCGTGGCATGAATAATACTTTTCGTGGCACATTTCAGGTTTTTCGTGGCATTTTTCAGGTTTTTAGTGGCATCGCGTTTTTCGTAGCAGAAATAATGTTTTTCGTGGCATATTTCAGGTTTTTAGCAAACCAAATCAGTTATAGCCGGGTTTAATAGCCTAAATTTGATCTAAAAGCAACCAAATCGTCTAGTCTTCCGGTGACATTTAGCAGAAGATGACGTAAAATCGGGTTGATATTAAATTACGTGAATTGTATCAATTAATTGAACAATATTTTCTTTTTCGCAAATTTTGTTTCTGACAATATAAAATAATTTTGAGCACTTTTAATATAAAACATCTAATGCAGCAAAAACAGGACTAAAAATATTTCTAACAGAACAAAACATATTACGGTTTTTGAGATGTATTCACGCATTTTTGGGCAGTAATCGATCTTATAAAATATAAGAGAAAAAATTATCCTCGGACTTGTCCTGCCCCGACCAGGCTAAGGATAACATCCGCAAATACGGATTTGATCCACGGATACGGATATATTCGCGGATATTTCGATTATTACTACGGGGGCTGTTTCTAGCAGTTATTAATGATACCCAGACCGATGCCGCGGATTATTACGTGGCTTAGACGTCGTCATCGGGCTAGGAATAGAAAAAATTATTCATTTAAACTTTTCGACGTAGCGGCACCGGCCTGGTCAAGCGGCAACGGCCTGGTGCCGAAGAAATTGTGACGTAAAAATCCCTTGTAAATCAACACGGCACTAGGCCGGTGCCGCTATTTAGACAGGCTTACATGATTAATTTTTTTTATCTCAGCCCAGTGCCAATGTCTGAGCTACTTAATGATCGGCGGCACCGGGCTGTCTAATATTAATAACTGCTAGAAACAGGTGCCTGAAGTTTAGTCGATGTCGCGATTTACAGCACTGATCGTATAGCGCATTCAGAATTTATAGGATTAATTATCGATTTTTAGTGCTACAACCATCTCTAGAAAAATTATGTTGAGAATAACCACCAATTCAGGTGACATTCAAAAGGCAAATTTTCGGCCATTTAATATCAACTATAGTGGACGCTCGATATAACGTCCGCTCGTTATAACGTCCCATTTTGCCCGGTCCCTTGAGGGACGTTATATCGAGCGTCGACTGTAATACCATCCTTGGAACTACTAATTTCTTTTACCACATTTCCTCGAGCTACCGTATTTTCTATAATTATAGACCCCCTAAATTCAAAAAACGTGTTTGTGGCATTATGTTTTTGACCCACTTTTTGAGTAATTCTCTCAGGCAAGTTACCCTTCATTAAGCCGTATCAGAATCAGAATTTGGGATGTTAAAATTGGGTATTAATCGTTTCAACTACCAAAATTTTCATTTTTTAATTTTCTACCTTTTCCCTCTAATTTGTCTAGACAGTTTTTTTAATTGTTAACTAGCGTGTAGACCTGAATCTCATCTGTTCAACAAAATATCTTACTCACTAAAATATTTTAAAAAGTTAGAGGTTTAGCGGTTTGAATAGAAGAACTTGATAAAAAAACAGTAGAATTATTATATCTTTGAAATATTTTACAGGAATTTCAGGCCTTGTTAAATATCTAGGATTCAGAGCTACACGTTAATGTGTCAACGAAAAAAAATGAACTCAAAATAGTTTTTACTGTGCAAATTTAATCTTAGCGCTAGAAAGAAATACCACTCGTTAAAGTTTGGTTAATTTCTTCATCAATTTTTTATATCCAATAATTTTTCTAAAATAAAAACGAGTATTTTATACCTAAATAACTCAATCTTAGATTTTTTTATGTGCATTGAATAAGATACAAAGCATGGGGCTGGTCTAAAATTAGAGGAAATATGTTATCATTTTCAGGGTTTGAAGTGGAGATTTATGACGAACAAAACGTCGACTTCCTGTACAGTGGCGCCTTCTCTCATTCCAGATTCAAGGATCTGAGGCAGAGACAGCACTTCACATTCAGCATTGACCAAGCGCCACAGAAAATAATCTCATTTGTCCGAGATTCGCGCCAGAATAATATGAAGTATATAAAGTGTACCCTCTTAGGAAACACTGACAAAAACCAAAGATTCTGCAAGTATGTTCATAATTTTGGTCAAGACTCTTTTTCGTTGGGTATACGTGCTTATTCTAAGGTTAGAATTGGTTACTCGAAGTGATTTCAAGGATATGTGCATGATGTCTCTAGAACTGAACAAGCTTCATGGAGACCAACTCAACGCTCATTTGATCCAGTTCATCCAGAAATACAAGGTTGGATCTTTTTACACGGCTTTTCAAAACGTGAAAAATGGCTTTTTGAAATTTTTTGCGGAAATTGAAAAACTCTCGAAATTTGTTTGATGTAAATGCGAGACTATTCACGGCCCACGGCCCCTCAAAAACTGCATTCTAGTGCATTAGCGAAATTTGGCGCCAAATCAAAAATTTTGAAAAACCGCTGTTTTTTAGTTTATTTTATCCAGCACTTCTGGTTTTACTTTTTTCGCTGTACCTCATGTAAGTTTATTGTCAAAAAACTCACCACATTCAGCGCTTTCGAACAAGCCATCACTTGCCCATAAAACATGCAAAATTTCGAAGCTATAATTGATTTCTGTGAAAATTTCAAAGAAATTTTTTCATCTAGTTGACTCGATTGAGATTCTAGCACTATTTTATGTCGAGTTTTCCTGAAACGCAACTGGAGGCTCGATAGAGGAGTAAATTTGCTGCATTTTGGTACCAAAGACGTATACAAAAAATGCAAATTTTAGGTGTTTTATGCAAAAGTTAAATGGAAAACGCGAAAACCCCTATTTTTACTCGGAAAAATGCCAGTTGGTTCACTAATATGGTCCAAGATTTCTAAAAAATGACTTTTAAGAACTTTTTATAGTTTGTAGTAAGACTTTGATGGTCGCGCTATCTTTTAGTACATAAATTGTTGGAAAAAATGCGAGTTTGTGAGTTTTTTATGCGAGACAAAGCTTTCTGTTTTTAGGTCTAACAATGGTCAGCACACGAAAAATGCAAAAAGATGCTGAGGAGCAGCCGATATTCGGAAAATTTCAAGCTCTGGCACACACTCTGGCACGCCTTTTTTAGATTTTTTGACGGGATCAAATTTAGTATAATTTTCAGATCTGATGAAGACTCGCAGTTCAAATCACGAGCAGTGGCAAAAAGTTCTGGAACCGGCAATGCCATGTCGATTGGTTGAAAAGTAGCAAGTTCAAACAAGGAAAGCGCGTAGTCAGCAAGTAGAACAGCAGAGAGAAGCCAAGAAGAAGGCAAGTGAGCACGCTAAGGATGCCGGAATCTAGAAAAGATGGAAGAATAAGGAACAAGCGAATCAAGAGGCGGAATGAGAGGAAATTCGTGGTTCTCCTGATGCGTACAGCTGAGAGAGTGGATCGGGTCCTTGGTGAAGAATTAACCGTAACTGAGTTGAACAAAGAATGTGTAAGTAATTTTTCTACTGAATACTGTTTCGTTTGATTGAGCACCTTCAGTTGAATCGCAGAGATGCCAATCTTCCGTTGAAAATTAGTGCGCTCAACTGCTCCAATCTGATCAACGTCTCGCCAATCGCTCAGTCGGTCGTCTTTCTGCTTTTTTGGTGGGTCGTGCTTCGCGCCATCGTAAAGGAATGACGCTGAAGGGAAGGCTGAAGCTGCTCATATGGTAAGTCATAAGCTCTTTATAGTATACCGTATTTCCTGTAATTAACGCCCTCCTCTAATTAACGCCCCCCCCCTCCTAGAAGTCGATTTAAAAATAAACGCCCCGGGGCGTTTAATACAGGAAATACGGTAGTCGACGCTTAGATTAACTGCAACCCGAGGGATCGTCCTTGGGGGATGTTAATTTAGAGACTCATTAATTCAAATGGCTTCCGAACTAGCTTTTTCAGCTGGGTGAATCCATGAAGAGTGATCCTGGTTTTCTGAAGCTGCGCAAGATCAGTGCAGAAGATAGCCAAGACTGTGTCATCCGCCTCTTCTAATCTAGTTTCCCTTCCGTCGGATGTCCTGATGTAAGTTTTGTTTCTGTGGATTACCATTTTTTGTTGTGTACCAATCTTATTTAGGCTCAACATCGCCGATAATGACTATTTGGATATCTTCAATAGTAAGGATGCAAAGAAGCGTCGTTGAAGAAGGATAATATTCCAGGAAAATGTTGTAAATGAATCTGATGTTGCGTTATATCGTACATTTACTTTTGAGTTTCCGCAAAATAAATGTTATTTTGGTACCATTGCATGAATCTGGTGTTTTAGGATAGTTGCAAGGGCATAGTTGTGCTGTGTTTTTGATCTAATTTTTGTTGACCATTCGTTTTTCTGGTATTTTCATAGTTTTCGTAAATCTAGCAAAACATAATTTCAGTACTGTCAAACAATCATCAGAATGCTTGAATTAGTCCAGAAAACAAGTTTTAGAATTTTTCGTCAAAATTTGCATATCGTAGTCAATAAACACTGAAAATTATAGAAAATATGGGAAAATGTCTTTCAAAAATCTTGGCGTTTTGTTTATTTTTAAATGCACTAGAATGCAGTTTTTGAGGGGCCGTGGGCCCCTCAAAAACTGTATTCTAGTGCATTAGCGAAATTTGGCGCCAAATCAAAAATTTTGAAAAACCGCTGTTTTTTAATCTATTTTATCCAGCTCTTCTTCTTTTACTTTTTTCGCTGTACCTCATGTAAGTTTATTGTCAAAAAACTCACCACATTCAGCGCTTTCGAACAAGCTATCACGTGCCCGAAAAACTTAACGAATTTCAAAACTAGAAGAGCTTTTCGTGAATATTTCTGAAAATTTTATTCGATTTATTTGACTTGATTGATATCAACGCCGATTTTTTTGACAATAAATTGCTGAAGCAAGACTAGACGTGATAGATGAGTGAATTTGCTACATTTTGGTACCAAGGACATATACAAAAAATACAAATTTCGGGTGTCTTATACAAAAGTTAGATGGGAAACGCAAAAACCCCTATTTTTACTCGGAAAAATGCCAGTTGTTTGCTCCAAGTGGTCTCTAGTTTCTAAAATAACATCTTTACGAAAATTGGCTCAATTATTCTTGTAGCTGAATGTCTAGGCTTTCTTTTGGTGCATGAAACGTCCTGAAAACGACGACTTTTTTAGATTTTTTGACGGAATTAAATTTGGTATAATTTTCAGGTATGATGAGGACTCGCAATTCAAGCTATCGAAGAAGCAGAGGGCAGGACAGAAATCAAGAATGAATGAGTCAACCGGTCCTAAAGCAGCAGGTTTCAGCAGGTGTAACAGGTTAGCGTTTGGTACCTCTTCAGTGATCACACTTATTTTTTACTTTAGCAAACTGCGCATGAGACTGTGGCGGGAAAAGCTCTTAAAAAGCCTGTAGGTGTCAAGACAGGTGCTCGTACCGGAGTTGATGGTAAAATCAAGAAGGCGCGTCGCTATCATCCTGGCACTGTTGCCTCTTCGTGAGATCCGTCACTGTCAGAAGTCGACTGATTTGGTGCTCCGTAAGCTTCCGTTCCAGCGCCTTGTCCGTGAAATTGCGCAAGAGTTCAAGACGGTTCTTCGATATAAGTACGTTCTTCTTTAGACTCCGTATATGTCCTTTAAAATCTATTTGTATTTAGGACGTCTGCCGATCTTTCTCTTCTGGAAACCCCGGAAATGTATTTGACATGCCTCTTCGAAGACAGAAATTTGTGTGCCATCCATGCCAAGCGGGTCACCGTCATGTGCAAGGATCTTCAGCTGGCTCGTCGTCTTCGTGGTCAACTTCATGCTGAGGCTTTGGAAGGAATTGCAACACAATCGTTACACAGTCATACTCGTTACTACTACTCCAAAGGTTCCTCTAAGAACCACTTTGTTTTTGTCTTTCTCATAAGTTGTTCTGAATAAACTCAACTATTATGTAGTTTTTGTATTCGTTTTCTTACTTTCTCTGTGTTATCAGGTGAGGTAGTCAAGTGGAGTGTCAGGATTATGTCATAGTGAAGGAGATTTAGATCTCTTCTCTTTTTTCGGTTAAAAACTCTATATTTTCAGTGTTTTAGCAATTTTTAAACAAATTGTGAAAGGGAAAAAATATTTGATTTGTGATGTTTGAGGTGTTGAAGTTTTAAATGAAGCTGATTACGTTCTTAACTAGAGATGGCTGTTGCCAATTGAACTTTCTAACTGCATTCCCCCGTCTCTTCATCTCATGGATAAGCATCGTTTCTGGGGTCTTCTGTCTGAGCAGCCAATAGAAGCCTTGCACTGCAAAGTTAATGGTGATGAAAGGAGGCTTTCCTGCATGCGTGAAAGAATGAATACACTTAAGAAAATATTGAAAGACTCTTTTGTGAGAAACATTTTGTTTGATGTGAAAGTTTTTGAGTTGTAATTGTCCAGGTTTGCAATAAAATTGTCTAAATTCAAGCAAAGTATCTGAAAGCTAAAAATTGTTTAGAAAGCGCAGAAAAAGTTTTTTTGAAATTCTTGGCGTTTTGTTTATTTTTAAATGCACTAGAATGCAGTTTTTGAGGGGCCGTGTATTGTCGGATCTGTAATAAAAATTTTGGCACTTATTGGGTTCGGGGGGGGGGGGGTGAGGGTTTTTTTTTCACTTATTTAACAAATAGTGTTTAAATGACTCCTAAGTAATTTTTATATGCTTAAAACGATAAAAAAAGTTATTTTCTGACATTTTTCCACACAAAAATGGATTTTTAGAAAAAAAATTTTTTGACTAAAATTCGACTTTTTGCCTTGGTCCCCCAAGGCAATCCAACCTGAAAGGGTACCTGGATACCACAAAAAGATGGAATTTGAACATAGTTTTGTTGATTGGGGCCTACCGCATAAAGTAACACTGGTATGCATACATTTTTTTGCATCCAGAATCCCTTTCGAGGGATTTGTGTCTAAGGTATGTTGGTGTGCGCATCTCAACTCCAAGCTGTTGGTTAGAGATGCGCGCACTCACTTACCTTAGACATGATTCTGAGCAAGACTCTTGAAGAAAAATGCATTTAGAGACTCTTTTTGCCCAGCTCCAGTGACCAAAACGGGGTAGAATACCTCAATACAAGCTAACTAGGGTCTGCAGGCGCCTATCGGCGCCTATGCCGTGCGGGAACATTGGTGGTTCGGGCACTATTCTTGTGGTTCGGGAAGTGGCTCATTTACATTAGTAGTTCAGAAAGATTAATCTTTCGAGTGCGTTAATAGTTAGGGCAGATCATCCACTCTACTTGTTAACCCCCATACTTTACCTCGCCTACCCTCGCCTATCCTCGCCTACCCTCGCCTATCCTCGCCTATCCTCGCCTATCCTCGCATATCCTCGCCTATCCGCGCCTACCCTAGCCTATCCTCGCCTATCCTCACCTACAAATGTAGTTTCGAACTCATTCAAAATTTGAATTTAAGAACAAAGTTTTTGAAAACTCTGAGATTTCAAAAATGCGCGAATTAAAAAAAATGCGATTGCATTTGAAAAAAATATATAAATCCACTTTTCACTTTCAAAGGGCAAAATCTCAAATTTTTATTACATTAACTTTCTGATCTAATTGCGAAATGTTTTCCGCCATTGAAGGAGCTTTCAAATAAGTATAAACATGCAAATAAAAGTAGTTTTGAGGTGGTGGATTTCATCCTCGGATGATCTGCCCAAACTATAAAAAGTTAAAAAGAAGTTTTTCTTTGTGACCAAATGGGCGCTCGTAAGATTAACCCTGAAAACCACCACTTTTCACTTTCAAGCGGCAAAATCTCAATTTTTTCACATTAATTCTCAAATCTGATCACTGAAGGTTCTCCGCCATTGAAAGAGCTTTCAAATGAGTATAAACATGCAAATAAAAATATCACTCTAAAAAAAGTTTTTGTTTGTGACCAAACATGTACTCTTATGCGTTAACCACCCACCCATCCCAAATACCATATAAGATGGGTCCTCAAAAATTAGCAGAAAATTGGACTTGAACACAAATGCGTTTGCATTTTGTTGTTTGTGAAACCCAAGAACAGAATGGCGTTTTGGGGTTCTTTGTAGTATTTTTCGTAAAACTCAGAAAACCATCTCTACATAGCATTTGGGACGAGGGGTGGGGGATGGTCCGTAACGAAAATTGGACTTGAACACAAATGCGTTACCCACAGACACAGTCTAAATACTATATAGAGATTTTATTGTGAAAAACATTTCAGAAAAGTAAAAAAAGTAATAAAAAATTGATTTACAGAATATTTGTGTGAATTTCGAAAAATAGCTGGAATTTTTGAGACACAGTGCACCTGATAATTTTACAAACACATTCACTCGCAATTTGGCTTGCAACAAAAAAAAATTATTAGCAACTTAAATTTACGTGTTTGTGCTTAATAAAAAGCTTAGAAGTTTAACTTTAGGGGTTCGAAAAGATATCTGACAAAAATTTGCAAAAAAATGTCCGAAAATTGGGCTTGAACACTAACATCCACCGAAAATCGAGGCTGAAATCCACCATCTCCAATTTAAAGGGACTTGGAAATTTTTTTTTGAACCCACTTCGATTTCACAATTTTGTGCTCAGAAGAGAGCTAAGATGTTGAATTTGAGGGTTCCGAAAAGATATTTCGCATGAGTTCACAAAAACTGGCCCAAAATTGGTCTTAAAAAGAAAAGTGGCGACGGACGGACAGACACATGCCAAATACTACCGTATTTCCTCTAATAGGAGCACCGGTGCGCTTATTTTTCGATCTACCGCTAGGGGGTGCGCTTATTAGAGCAGGTGCGCTTATTGGAGCGGGTGCGCTTGTCTTTCAACACAGCGAAAATTTTAGTAAACACCAGTGAAGCTAACAAATTTTATTGCAACTCTATAACAGCATAAAACGGCTATACTATAGAATCCCCCCCCCCCAGCTAGCGAAAAATTTACTTTTCCTGAAGGGGAAAGGGCCCGTCCCATTTTGATTCTCGTGCTCTGAATAGGCACGGAAACACTTTGGTTTCCGAAAAATCGAAAATTTTTTTTTTTCGATTTGCCTTGGTCCCCCAAGGTGAAAAATTTAGGAAAATTCAAAAAAAATATTTTTTTGAATTCCCGCCAAAACATTTTTAAAGGGAATTAGGGCTGTATAGGGAGGGGAAGGGAATTAAAGGGGGCCACTAATCACACAGGGGCCACTAACAAGAAGATGTTGAACATAGTTTTGAATACTGGGGCCTACCGCATAAATAAACTCTGGTATGCATGCTTTTTCATGCATCCAGAGTCACTTTCGAGTGATTTGTGTCTAAAGTATGTGGGTGTGTGCATCTCAACTCCAAGCCCCTGCACCCCCGAAGGGGGCGCAGGGGGCTTGAGAGTTAGAGATGCGCGCACTCACTTACCTTAGACATGATTCCGAGAAGTACTCTTGACCATAAAATGCATATAGAGTCTCTTTTTGCAACGGCCCAGTTGAAAACATGGCAGGACATCCGAAATAGTCCAGAATTCACTTTTTTATAATTTTGACATGAAAGTGGCCTCTTTAATTCCCTTCCCCTCCCAATACAGCCCTAATTCCCTTTAAAAATGTTTTGGCGGGAATTCAAAAAATTTTTTTTTTGAATTTTCTTAAATTTTTCACCTTGGGGGACCAAGGCAAATCGAAAAATTTTTTTTTCGATTTTTCAGAAACCAAAGTGTTTTCGTGCCTATTCAGAGCACGAGAATCAAAATGGGACGGGTCCTTTCCCCTTCAGGAAAAGTAAATTTTTCGCTAGCTGGGAGGGGGGGATTCTATAGTGTTACCCATAAAAGCTCAAACAATCAAACATCAAAGTCGACAATCTTCTGGACATAATCAGACGGCGCCTTCTGACACACAGTCGTTGGAACACGTAGTCGAAAGTTGTGACGCTGCAAAAATTTCATGAGCCATCTTCTGCTTCCCTGAACTCCAAACTTTATAAAATCCAAATCTTAAAAAATCCAAACCTTGAATAGCTCTCTGTCCTCCTCTGCATTAAACATTTGAACTGCCTCATCCTGCAAGATTGTATGCGAAAGGCAAAGCTTTTTTGATCGGCGCTCTCTGAACCAAGCTGTAAGCTGAATATCGAGATCTTCAAATATCAGCGGCCGGCCTCCTCCTTGTAGTCTCTTCTTCAGCTTCCCGGCTCGCGACTGATTCCTGACAGGATCAAATACCGGTATAAGGGTGGTAAAGAAAAATAAAAATGTGAAAAAAATTTACTTTATTCGATGGAGCTTTGATTCTTGTATTACCCACTCTATCACCTTTTTTGCAATCCACTCCGAATTTTTCGCTCGCCATATGGTTCGAGAAGTCTTGCGCATGCTTGACCACCTTCAGCTTGAGTTCGGCAGTATAAGACTTTAGTTTTTTCGGCGTTTGACTTGTTCATTCTCGTCTTCAGATCCGCTCTCGTAGTTAGCGATGAGATCTATTTGATGCTGTAATTTGAATATTACAATAGAAGAAAGAGTACAAGGGAGCATTGGGACCGTTCCAAAAAACGTAACTGTTTCTCAGACGAAGCTTGTGAACAACACAGAATTTTTTTTGAGATAATTTTGAATACAAATTATGCTTTTTTGTTTGTAATTTTTTCTTTAAATTGCAGTTTTCACCATTTTCGAAAAATTAGGGGGTGCGCTTATTAGAGTGGGTGCGCTTATTTTTCAATCTGCTGCTAGGGGGTGCGCTTATTAGAGAGGGTGCTCCTATTAGAGGAAATACGGTATATAAAGATTTGCCTTGGTCCCCCAAGGCAAAAAGTCAAACATTTTTTTTTTCAAAAATACCATTTTTTGTGTGGAAAAATGTTAGAAAATAACTTTTTTTATCGTTTTAAGCATATAAAATTACTTAGGAGTCGTTTAAACACTATTTTTAAATAAGTGAAAAACCCGCCTCCCCCAACCCAATAAGTTCCAAAATTTTCAAGGAAAAGTACAGAATCTGATATTTATTATTTGTATCTAGTCTTTTTTATTTCAAACGTGATAATAATAAAAAGTTTGCAAAAATTAAAAAAGCAAAAGTGTTCAGAGGTGGGGTTGAAGTGTTGACTTTTAGAAAAATAACCTTTTTTGCTATGCACAAAGTTGCCGAAATTCATCTCTGGTTTTGTTTTGGTCATACCTTTTTATTTATTGGTAATTTGTAAATTTTTTCTGATTACTCGGTAGAGAAGAATATAAGAATTTTTTTGACACCCTAATGGTCGCTTTTGAATCGAAAAATCATTTTTAACTACAGTTTCAGCTTTAACTTTTTATAGCAATTGAATAATCAACTGAACAAAAATTTTGGTCAGTTATCTTGTTCGGAAAGTTTTATTTTTTGTTCACACATGTCTAAATTGAAAATGTCATCAGAAAATGATGTTTCGGTCCGAAAGTGACAAATAAGGTGTGAGATAAATTTTTAGATTCTCTTCTATCAAATAATAAAAAAATCTCGACGAATGACCAAAATAAGAACTCATGGCGAAAACGAAACCAGAGACCAATTTAGGTTACCCTGTAAAATTTTTTGACGGAAAACTTAACCACTGCGCCATGCAAACACGTCGAAAAATCTAAAATGCACCTTTTTCACGTTTTGAAAAGCCGTGTTTTGTGCAAACAAATCTAACCTATGAGTATTGCAGCAACAATGCGAAGAAATCCCTGTGCTTAAAAAGCAATTTGAAAATATTCAAATCGTAAGTAATAGTCACAGTCAAGGATGAGCATTTTCGTCTAAATAGGTCTATGAAAAATGCATTAATTAAAGTAATCCAGTCAAGGTACATTTTGAGTACTTCTTCGGCTGACATCACACCTTCAATTTTTGCATTTTGTTGATTTTTTGTGTTTTCAATTCAAATTTTTAAATTATTCCTGCTTTCGAGCTGTCATTTTTTTCTCTCTCTTGCTTTCTCGTCACCTTTTTTTGTTTTTGCACATTTATTAAGCGATTTGTTGCGATCAGAAGTTCAAAAGAAGGCACAAGAAAGAATGTAGCACACACCGCTCCGCTCCAAAGCTATGTTTCCGATTTTGTCTGGAGAATGATCTGGGATATGATATTATGTTTTATTTGTGGTCACAAATTGCTGTGTTGTATGCTTGTGAATAAAATATGTATTTAACTGGGCAAAAAATTCAGCAAAATGAAAAAATTCAAGGTGTGATGTCAGCCGAACAAGTAACACATTTTGATTCTATACTCTCAAACAAAATCATTTAAAAAATTGGCTGGATTAATTTAATATGTGCACTTTTTAGATTTAAATGGTCTAGTTGGACCTAAGTGATCATCACCAGTTATAGTGCTTTCTAATAAAATTAATCCTATCATCATATTTTAGGAACACAAGAGAATGTGCGAAGAACAGAGACTCCACAAAAAAGGGTCGGCTGCTATGATGGAGGAATTACACGAAGAAAACGATGAGGTTACATTTTTGTTTGGTATGATTAGTTAGCTGATCCTAGTTTAGTTGATGGGTGAAGTGAGGAAAAAGGCAGCTGAAGCCAAACACGCTTATGAACAAGCGGAAACCCAAGAGGCTAATTTAAGGGTATGTATTAAATTGGAACTAGTGCTATTTCCTTTCTCCAGTTGCCATTTTCATAAAAAATATTTAGTCATTGAGGGCTTACTACAAAACCCAGCTAGTGGAACTGGAGAAACTCACTGAAGACAACGAGAAATTTGCGCAAGATGTTTGTTGTTTTATGCAAAGTATCATTTACTGGCTCGGAGTCTCGACTGCTGGCGGACCTCCCTTGCTTCGATCTTAGTGCAATTTTGGTTTTTCAAATCTCACATTCAGGATTAGGGTTTTTATATAGTTAGCTCAGGTTGTAAAAAAATTGTGTGCTATTTTTCCCCAAAATTTTGAGCATGTTACCCCACGATTGAATGATGCAAAAGTAAAGAAAAGATAGGGCCAACTTTATGGTTTAGTTCACAAAAACTTATATATTTTATTGGAAACACGTTCGATTTTTTTCTAGTTTTTAACTTAAAAAAACTGCGACGCATTTCTAACAAACTATGTAAGTTTTTGTGAACTAAACCAAGAAATTTTTATACCATTTTGTTGCCAACATTCTCAGCTCAAGGGTACATTCTAGGGTTGGCCAATGGTATTAATACCACCATTAATACCGGTATTTTATTAATAAAAGACCGGATGTGGAAAGTCGGTATTTTAATATTGGTTAAAATTGTTTTTTTTGAAAGGGATCAAAAAAGTAAAAAATTTTAGAAAATCTTCAAAAAATTTGAAATTTCAAGTTTTTCGTACGATATGTATGCGTATACGCGGATAGTATATGATAGTATGCGAATATTATGCGCAAATAGAGTTTTGGCTTTTATAATGTCGCAAAAAAAGATATCCAGAAACTGGATCTTTGAGGGAAAATCGTAAATTTTCTGTGAATAAATGATCACTCTGAGGCAAGTTTGGGCTCAATAGATAGCTCTGATCCAGGTTGAAATTTTGGGTGGTTTTGCGCCTAGGTGAAATAGAAATTTTGGTGACTAGCATCTAAATTTGTCAAAATTTTAGGTGGTTGAGGGTGACCAAAAACAGCCTACTTTCAGGAGGAATTTTCACCATCTCATACCAATTTTTTTTTTCAAAATTTTTTGCACTATCGTGTTCAGCGAGAAATTCTGAGTCGATTCGGGCAATTACTACGCATGGGAGGCGGAGTGTTAAACAGTGTAAAAACATTATTTTACACTTATTTATCACAACACCTATTTGACAAGCAAGATATTCAATCTTTTCGCTAAACTTTCGGAACTTATTTTTAAAGTTCGTTCATAGCATCCACTAGGGACTCGTTTTTGACGGCTTATAAACTAAGTTCCCAATGTAGTGCAGTCCCTTTGCTGCCGACCTCTGAAATTTACGTACACAACCAAGCTCAATCACAAACATTTCAAAGTTAAGATTTTGGAGAAACTCAAAGAAAGTTGGAGAAATTTCTTAAATTTTATTAATCGATTATATTCACTCCTCGGCCATGTGTTTTATAGAAAATAGTCTTTTTGGTGCCCAATATGAATTCATTACAGTAAAGAGTGTAAACTCTCTAAGCTCTTTCTTCTGTAGAGGTTTTCAAAAACAATCGGAAATCGGCCCGGCGAGGCTAGGACACTTCGCTATGGTTTTTTTTTCAAATTTTTTTATATTCTTATTTTGTTCTAATTTTAACAAAAAAGTTTTTCTGGCGTTTACTACTATCTAAAATTTTCTCAGAAATCCAAATAAAAAAGCAGAAATCCAAAAAATGCTTTTGTGCTGAGATATGACCTGAAGCTGGAGTTCTGATATGCTACCTTTTAACTTTGGGTCATATCTCAGCACACAAGCATTTTTTTTGAAATTTCGGTTTTTTATTTGGATTCCTGAGAAAATTTTAGTTGCTCGGGGACGTCAGAAAAACTTTTAACTGAAATAAGAACGTTTATTCAAAAAGGAATGAAATTTTTTGAAAAAAAAACCATAGCAAACTGTCATTTTAACCGGCCAGGCAAGGCGCTACTTACACAAGAAAATTTGAAAAATAACCAATACTTTTGAGAAACCCTGTATATACCAACTGTTTCCTTCAAAAATTAAAATTTTGATTTTCGCGCCAATTTAAATTTCAATGGCGATAAACTTAGCTCGGTTTTTTGCTGATATTTTTTCAAAGAGCACACACCGCCATCTTAAATAAATGACAGCAATAAATGACGGCGCAAAAAGTCCTTTCTGAAATTCTCCCCTTAAAAATAAGCTTTTTAAAATAAAACCCAAACATTATTCCACTTCTCTTGTTGCCAGCTTAAATTTAGAAAAATTAGCCGAAACACAAGTAAAAACATTTTTGTACTTGAACAAGACTACCAATGCTAACTTCTGAACAAGGCTAGTACCATAAAAAAAATCAAAGCCGTCGAAAGTAAACAGACAGAAAATCTCTAATACTATATAGGAGATTGACCACTATTTTCAGCTAGATCAGTGTGATAGCGAATGTGAAGAATTGCAAGAGCAGTTGAAAAAAAGTCTACAACAGAAAAAGAAACTGCACAGGCTGTACAAGTCTGTTGATGCTCAACTTAGGTCTTGCAAGGCGAGTTCTGAACATTACAAAAAGAGGGTATACAAGTTTTTTTGGCTTTCTAAGCATCAAAATATTCTTTGTTTAGCTGGCTACCAGTGAGAATCGCTGTCAGTTATTGGAGGAAGAATTTCAGAGAAGCCTGGAATCGCTACATACTCAGAGCCGCGAGTTGAACGAATTCAAACGAGAAAACGATGTTTTAAAGATAGAAAAAACACAGATAAGTATTGAGGTTAGTTTCTTGGGTTTACCCACTAATACCTACTTATAACAACAGTTTGGGGGCAAGAGTAGGATATGCCATTTCAGCAATAAGACAAAACCGGATTTTAAAAATATTTTTCGTGCGACAAAAACGACTTTTTCCAAACTATATTTTTATGCCTATAACAATATTTATAAATGACCCGAAAACACATCCCAAATTTGTTTCTTCGGCCTTGGATTGGTTAACCACCTCTGACAGATGCAATTCTAGACCAATATAAAGTAACGCAAAGAGAAAAGAGCGTTTATAAAAAACAAAAAAAGTCGTTTTGTCTAGATTGTCCAGATTAATCCAGACTAGGGTCTACAGGCGCCTATCGGCGCCTATGCCGTTCGGGAACATTAGTGGTTCATGTACATTAGTAGTTCGTGTAGATTAATCGTTCGAGTGCATTAATGGTTAGGGTAGATCACCCACCCTAGCTGTTAAGCCATCCACTCTACCTTGCCTATCCTCGCCTTTCCTCGCCTATCCTCGCCTTTCCTCGCCTTTCCTCGCCTACCCTAGCCTACTCTCGCCTATTTCGACCTGGTCCCCAGGGTGTATGTTATATCGAAATTTGACTGTCGATTCTACCTGGACACTTAACTTTTCTCTCTGGCTACCTACCTACCCTAACTGGCCATTTACCTACCCTAGCTGACCACCAATCTCCCCACCTGACCACCTACCTACTCTACCTTACCACTTAACTGGTGGTCCTGGCTGTTTGGGCGTAACTACGTAGTTTGGGCCCCATCCTGGTGGTTGTAAGATATTTACACGTGGTTTGAGCCCCATCCTAGTAGTTAGGAGGCATTCACGTAGCTCAGAAAAGTATGCATATGTTCCTCTTAAAACGCGTTTTTCAGACGATCTTTTTTTAAATGAAAGCACGGGGTGCAGAATCAAAATACCCAAAGACAAAATACCCAATATGGATATTGTGTAGATAATGTGCACTATATGCTATTATCATAATATACACAACATATAATATGCACCAAATGCCATTATAATATTAATAGGACGTCAAAAGTCCACAGAAAGACCACTCTTGTATTTTGGGCATTTGGGTATTTTGTCTTTGGTATTTTGTCCTTGGGTATTTTGTAATTGGGTATTTTGTCTTTGGGTATTTTGATCCTGCACCGAACACGGTGGTGTTGGCGACAAAAATGATTTCTCCCTCTACGACTCATATTGCCTCTGAAGTAAAAAGTGTGACACACACCCCGTCCCAAATACTATATAGAGATTGTGCCTAAATTAACTGAATAATTCAGTCCAATCATCAGTCAATTTTGGCACAATGTAAAATGGCACATTTTACTCATACCCGAATTTGGAAACTTTTGTTGTAGCCATACTTTTTGGAATTCTGTAAACACAGTTCGACTCAGTTCTTCACAAAAACTTTGTGGTATATAATTTGAAAAACAGGATTTTTGAATGGTCCCACTGTGATTTGGATCCTAATTTGGAGATGGCCCAAAGAACAGGAGGGACCGATTAAAAAGTGAGCTTATCAAATTATATATTTAAAAATTAGTACTAATTCGGCTTAACTCCCATTTTTCGCTTTCGTGCCTCAAATTTCGGAGCACACAATAAGCAAGAACACGACCAAAATGTCGAATGCGAAAAAAAATACGTTGTTTTAAACAAATTTTCGCCAAAATTTGAGGCACGAAAGCAAAAAATGGGGGTGGGGGGCTAAACCAAATTAGTACCAAAAATTTTGGTTTTCAATTTTAAATCGATTGGCATTAAAAAAAATTCGGGATACGACCTACAAAAAAATTAAAAATTTATAAATTTACGAAAATTTCAAAATAGTTGTTACACGCTGTGCACAATGGTTTTTATTTTTTTAACACGAAAACCGTCTGTTGTAATTTGTGTTGCTTCTGGCGCAGAATTTCATGCTGAACACAATGGTAAAAGTCCCTTTCGCTCCAATCAGTAACGAAGTAGGTGAAAAAGGGTCCGGGATGTAACATATTATACATGGTCAAAATCCTGCTGTGTACCTACAGTCTTTGAAGTGGTGCTCTATCATTGTCACAGTGGACCTAAGCTCATAATATGCTAAAGTAATATCCGCTTAAGACAAGAGCTATTCAAATGTTAATTTTTGCCATTCAAAGGTTTGTTGCCTTGAGCGGAGCATAAAATCTGAGGGTGTTTTTGAAAATACAAAAGCTGTTTATTTATGCAAATCTACGCCACTGAACACGAATATAGTGTGAAAATTAAAGATTTTGTAGTCTGAAAAAGTTATAGGATTTTTGTGCTCCAAGTTATACATTATTTTTGCATATTCTGCCACGATTTTTTATAGCTTGTTCACGGACTGCGACTAAGACTTTTTTGGCTTCATGAACACCTTTTAGTCTCTGTCTAAGGTGTTCATGGACTGAGACTTAGACAATTATTCTTGAGTATTTATATCTTTAACGACTGAAAACAGCTTTAAAGCGTTCCTTTACATGTTATTTCTCTCCACCGACCATCCCTCATATTCATCTAACGTTTTCTGTGTATATTTCTTAAATTTTAAAAGAACTCTATCGACACAGTTTAATTTCAGTCTAAGACTCAGTCTTAGTCTCAGTCTAAGTCGCAGTCCGATAACGAGCCATTAAAAGACCATACTTGTTGATGCAAATGAGAATTTGACAAATTCAAATGCGCGCGGGACACTTCTCTTTCGTCTCGCCCTCTACTCTTTGGAGTTATTCCGAGCGACTCACAAGAGTACAGTTGTTAAATATAGGTCAAATTACGACTATTTTTACAAGATCTACACGTGTAGCGCAGTGGGTTAGTTTCCCACTTTTTACGTTACAACAATTGGCGCAGTCGAAAGTTCGATCCCGCAAGGGTCCCGGACGTTTAATATTTCAAAAAAAAATCCTCCCATTACATTTCGAAGAAATACCGCTGAGCCTCAGAGCCATGTGTTCAGACCAGTGTTCTCAATAGTCAGAGGCAGAATGGAAAGTCAGAATGAAATTCAAAAATTCTGACAGTCAGAAAGCGCGGGAAATTATTCTGACTGTCAGACTCTTTCTGACTCTCAGAAATGACGATCAGACAGGGAAAAACAGCGTGATCTGATCGATTTTTTTTCTGACTCTCATTTCTGACAGTCAGAAAAATTTCCCGCGCTTTCTGACTGTCAGAATTTTTGAATTTCATTCTGACTTTCCATTCTGCCTCTGACTATTGAGAACACTGGTTCAGACCCTCCTGGGCAATAAAAAAGAGCTTCGGAATTGTGTACAGAACTACCAGTCGGCCCGCGGTGATTTACTGCTAATACGAGGTCACGTTACCCATCAGTCACCGAAAAACCAAATCATTTATGAGGGAGAAAGGGGAGGAAGTAGGTGTGAAATTTTGCTATATTTAGTAATAACAAAATGTGAGATTTTGCTTATTCGTTTTAAGTAAATGTTTCAGCTTGATATGATCTCAACACAAAGTTATAGCTTGTAGAAAGTTAGAGTAGGACATTATGAAAATCTCTACCATAACAATTAAGTGGTGATTTATTTTGACTTTTTAAATAAAAAAATAGACTGTGCCTAGTTGGGCAGGAGCAGCCTGTGCCAATTCAAATTGTGCCACCGCAAATCGTGCCAAATCAAGAGCAATATTCGGTAAATATTTGCCGAATATTGCTCCTGATTTTGGCACAATTTGCGGTGGCACAATTTGAATTGGCACAAGCTGCTCTTGCCCCTTTAGTTTTAAAAGAAAGCTGAACTCCTGGCGCTCATTTTAGCATATTATGAGCTTAGGTCTACTGTGACAATGATAGAGCACCACTTCAAAAACTGTAGGTACACAGCAGGATTTTGACCATGTATAATATGTTACATCC
The DNA here is from genome assembly GCA_004194705.1 of Ditylenchus dipsaci. Taxonomy (NCBI): domain Eukaryota; kingdom Metazoa; phylum Nematoda; class Chromadorea; order Rhabditida; family Anguinidae; genus Ditylenchus; species Ditylenchus dipsaci. The sequence continues at coordinate 141,870 of SADC01001373.1, read as the reverse complement.
CGGACCCTTTTTCACCTACTTCGTTACTGATTGGAGCGAAAGGGACTTTTACCATTGTGTTCAGCATGAAATTCTGCGCCAGAAGCAACACAAATTACAACCGATGGTTTTCGTGTTATTTGTAGATGGAAGGTCTAAAACACATTCTGATCTGCTCACCACCCAGATGAATGAGATGAAACAGAAAAAAAGCATCCAAATTAAAGGCTCGACTGTTTAACGATGATGAAAAAAAAAGGCGCTAGTAGCGAATATACCCTCCCCCCCCATAAATCTGACTTTTTCAAAATCGATGTAAGTACACTTTGAAACAACAAGTTAAGTCTTAGCCCTTAGGCTTGGGGGTAGGCCAGCGTACGGAAGTGGTGACTAATACCTGTGTTACACACTTTTTCCCGGGGTCTGGGACATATATTCAAGTACTTTTTACTTAAGTTGAAAAAGTGAAAATCGTTGGGGGGGGGGGGGGGGGAGTGGTATTTGCTACTAGGGTCAAAAAACCTATTCTTGATTGTCCTGTTTGATTAAATTTAAAAATAAAGTTCTTTTATCCAACGTATATTTTGTTTGCGAAATCAGCTTTTCGATAGAATATTTGGATGCTCGAAAATTAAAAAAAAATGGAAAAATATGCTTTTTAAAGGACTATGGTTTTTGCGCGCAGTGGCATGACGAAAATTTGAATTGGCGGGGACACTTCTCTTACGTCTCTCACTGTACTCTTTGGAGTCGTTCGACATTACTCCAAAGAGTACAGTTTGAGACGAAAGAGAAGTGTCCCCCGCCAACTCAAATTTTCGTCATGCCACTGCGCGCAAAAACCATGGTCCTTTAAGCCAAATGTCCTTCATTTAAAACCATGTGTTACAGTCGTCTTAAAAGTAAATATAATTATACCGGAGACATACCTACCGCTAGTCCAGAAATTGTTCTAAATGAACTGAAAACATCTGTACAAAATACAATCTACTAAAAAATTGGCTCAGAATAAACATAGAAACATCAGAACATTTTTCAGTCTCATTATAACAGCATTTTATTATACATCATTGCCGCGAGGCGGATCCGAACCCCTAACCTTGATGGGACTTATCCAGACCTCGAACCAGTCACTTATCCACTTTACTATGGACACACGCAGAACATGGTAATTACTGCAGACTATTTTGTTTTCTTTAATTTATTACAGACATGTTTTTGTTTTCCAACCAGCTTCCGCTATGTTTTATAATTAAAATTTGCAATAAATAAGAAGTTTTGGCGTGTTTTTAGTCAGATGATTTTAATAAAAAACAAGCAATCCGATTTAAACTACATCTTATGATTTCTCATAACTCTACATAACACCGTCCCTCAAAATACGAAACTTAGTTCTGGTCAAGGACTAAGAATTTTTTCCACACTCTTCTTTATGGTAATAATTTTGAATTTTCTCTAAAGACACAACATTCACTTGTCGCATTTTTGCCGATTGAAAAAATTGCTAACTCAAAAATTATCAATTAGGTTCTTAAAAACTGGTCTAGTCTCAAAAATCGTTCAAAAAGCATTTGAATTTATTTTATCAGTGGGGCCAAAGTTTTTGAATTTGTATCAGATCTAAATGCAGCAACTAATTCCTTTTCTTGCTTAGTTAAGGCCAATTTTGCGTCAAAAAACACAAATTGGTAATCACAGATACTTATTTCGTCGATTTTTCATAATTATTGGGCCTACTATGCATTTTCGCTAAAAAAAGCAAAATAATAAGCATTAGGAAAGCAAAAAAATAAGTTCTAGTTCTCTTTTAAGTTCTCTTAAATTAGTTTTATTCTCAGTAATAATAGTATCCTCTAATCTTTTCTAGTCCAACAATTTTTAACCATCATTTTGGTTTTTTCGTCAGTTAAGTCCAAAAACCGCAGTTATTCCAATTTTATCGATTATTTTTGTAAATTGCAACACTTTTGACATAAATACATCCGCCCTATTTTCAAAAGAAATCGCGCTTTATCAAAAATTGCGGCTCTTTTGTGGCAAAACTGTTTCTGTTTACAAAAAATGCCGTTACATGCTGCAAAAGCCTTCTAAACGCTAATGCCAGCATGTTTTACATCTTAAAGGAGGGTGAAAGCTGTTAAGGAGATAGTCTCGACACGAAAAAATGGATCTAACTTTTGTGTCTTTTAAATGTGATTTTAGAGCCAAATTTTTTCGAAAACTCGCTGTTGCGATGTCGGACAAACTTGTATAGAATTGAAAGTTGGACTAGCATCATCAATATCAGAATTTCTGAATCTTTTCAAAAAATGCCCCAAAAATTAAGATGAAAGAGGAAGAAAAACCACTGAACAAAGTTTGATTAGCTTTCGATTATATTTCAATTTTTAGCACATTTTTTGAAGGAATTCAGAAATTAGGATATTGATGATACTGATCCAACTTTTAGTTATGCACAAGTTTGCTTGACATTGCAACACTGAGTTGTCGACAAAATATGGCTCAAAATACCACATTTAAAAATAATACAAAACTTGGATAAATCCTTTCGTGTCGAGACTATCTTCTTAACAGCTTTCACCCTCCTTTAACTGGAAAAAAATCAGTGGTGGCAATGTCACGCACATTCAGCCAGTGTCTACTTCCGAAAAACACATGTGCTAATTAAAAATTTCTCCATTACATGCACAACACGGAAACTCTTGTTAGTTTAGTGGATTAGTTTCAGAGCATATTTTGCTATTAGCTGACTAAATTACTTGTTCCACTCCATATTTCTCGCAATTAGCCAAAAACATCCATATACAGGGTCATCCAATTTTTTTTACTTCCACTTATTTAAAACGCTCTTCAAACCTAATTTTTAAAATTTTTTCAAAACTTTGCTTTGTACTTTATTTGGAACTCCAAATCTTTTAAATTTTTGAGATTTGACGACAAAATCTTTATTTTTTGGGCTGAAGTACCCTATTTGGCCAGAGCCAAAACTGCATTTTTAAGGGCTGGAAACAATAGAAAATGCGAAAAAAGGGTGGGAATGACATTTTTCGAAAAATTTTTAGTTTTGTCTTATCCTTCCTGTAATTTTGAGTCATTTTTTGACTTAATCACCTCTGTTGAACCTAAAAAGATAGAATTTGAACGTATTTTTGTTAACTGAGACCTACTGCATAAAGAAATTCTAATATATACATATTTTATGCATCCAGAGTAGAAATAGAGGCGATGCGATGTATCGCATCGCAACATCGCATCGCACACAACCGAGTTTGGCAAAAAACATCGCATCGCAACATCGCATGCAAATTTTCAAAAATATCGCACATCGCATCGCAAATTTTGAAAATATCGCACTTTGTTTTTCAAAAAAATGTTTTATTTCTCAACATTGTTTTCTCCGTCATTTTTCCTTGTTTCATTGCTTTTTCTGCTTTTTTGTTGGTAATATTTCTGTACCTCATGTTTTTTTCTCTAGAATGATCCTCATCTGGAAAATCAAGCTGAAAGAAGAAGAAGCTAGCAAATTCCTCTTCACAAAGACGTCAGCGACAGAAGCAAAGTGTCATGCTTTCAACAAAGCAATTGCGATGCCGAACCGTGGGCCAGCAAATCTGAAGGGACATCTCACTGTTGAACAAGTCGATAAAGGTGCCGGAGCAGTTGGAAGCTTCCTCAAGGAAAATGTGTCGAGCAGATGAACCGATTTCCGTCCAACTTCCAATTCAGAGAGGGCTGCACAACCATATTGAGGACCTGAGGAGCCGGCGCTGGAGCAAATGTGAGGAACGAGTTTGGACTTTCTAGGATGTTTCTAGACCCGCGCTGCTAGGAAAGAAGGGCAAACCACAAGATCTTGATCAACTCGAATGTGGCGTCATGGATTTGAAGAAGATCCAACCTGAGTTTTGAGAAAGCAGAGCAATCAATATTTATGAACAAGAAACTTACACTGTTGAATTTTGAGTATTAAAATGTTCATCTGTTTGGTTGTTGTTATAATAAAGGTGATTTGAGTCCTGGTGGGAAAAACATCGCACATCGCTGCAATGTATCGCACCTCATTTTTTCGAAATATCGCACATCGCATCGCAATTTTTTTTTTAAAAAAACATCGCATCGCAACATTGCAAAAAGGCAAATTTCTATCTCTAATCCAGAGTCACCTTTGAGAGATTTGTGTGTGAGGTATGTGGGTGTGTGCATCTCAACCCCAAGCAACCAAGCTCCCTTCGTACTTCCTTACCTTAGACATGATTCCGGGCAAGACTCTTGATCAAAATGCATATAGAGTCTCTTTTTGCGCATGTCCAGTGACCAAGACCAAAGGATAAAACACCAAAAATGACCGAAAACCACAGGGAGGCAAGGCAAACGAAATTGTTTGTTCGAAAGATGTCCTTCCCACACTTTTTCGCATTTTCTATTGTTTTCAGGGCCTAAAAAGTGCTTAGCCTTGAAAAAAGCTTCGGCTCTTGCCAAATAGTGTACTCCTGCCATTTTTGTTGCTTAAATCTCAATAAACACTAGATGAATTGTCACTTTTTGATGAAAAATGATCAGTTGTATTTTTTGGCAAAATTTACTTTATTTCAACATTTTAAGATAACAGCCCTATTATAGCCTTCCTTGAGGGATCCAGAAATAGGTGCTTTAATTTTAAAAAATATCAACAATTTTGTACGAAAAATTGGTACGAACTAGCCATACACCCGCGAACACCCTTATTGCAAACCCAAGTTCCTGAAAGAGTCATGAATAATAAAAGTTGGGTTGCCCTGTATATTCAAAAGCCAAACATCCTTGTAGTTGGTTAGCATTATCCCTCCTTCTAATCCTTTAATTGCACAAACTTGTCTCTAATATTTTTCCTACCTTATTGTTCTGCGTTCTCATCATTCTCATCTGTGACTAACAAATCCGTGTAACTCTTCTAAGACACTCTAGTGCTGTTACTCTTCAAAGTATTCTTCAATCCCTTTCTCACCACCTTTATCCACTCCAACTGCATAAATTTGAGGATATGCGAAAGTATGTGTGTTTTTACTTACCTCGTTTTGTTTTTTTATAATTTGGATAAATAAATGCTGGCTACTTTGTTTATTTTTCCATGGACTTCTTCTTTTTTTTAAATAATCTCGAACCAACAAAAGAGTGTGTTCAAACATAACACATATATTTTCTTTAAATCCTTTTTGAGATGCTCCAACAGTTTGTCTGTTCATTGTTGTAGTGAGGTGTCAGAGGGGTATTATTTGGCTGTGCTAGTGAATTCAAGCCTGCAACACAATGCAAGCTTTGGCTCTTTATTTTATCTGCAATACTGTTGACTCTCGAGAAACCATCACTTCCTCGTTCGTTTCTATCTAGGGTTTAGGTTTTTAACTCCATTTTCGAAAGCTTTTGCTAGTCCTGATATAACACTCTAGCCCCAAAAATCGCAAGACCTCCAATTTTGCCTATCGCTTTATAAAAACTAGATAATTTAGCGAACTAAATTACTAACACTGGGAAAGCCGTCCGTGACTTTTGTTTATTCTAGCTCATTTTTTCATGCTGATTCTTTTGTTGCCCGTCGTTTTCTTTTGAACGATGGAAAAAGTCGAGCGATTTCTAAACGACGTGATCTCAAGACATGTGGTTCGAAGGCACAATCAATTTCTTGAGAGACACATTCATGACTGTGATATGTCAAATTACCGCAGGGATCTCCTCTTTCAAACAATGTGAGCTGTAATCTGTATGCGAAAGCTTAGACAGCCAGCGTCCAACTCGCAAAACCACCATTTTCTGACCTGCCAAATTTTCCACTCAGAGCCACCCAAGAGCACATCAGATCCTTGCGGTCATTTTGACATATTACAGTCATAAATGTGTCTCCCAAGAAATTTATTGTGCTTTCGAACTACATGTCCTGAGATCACGTCGTTTAGAAATTTTTGGGCCCATTTTTTGCCTTGGTCCCCTTGTTAACTTTTAGGCTCAGGGCTTAGGCAAAGGTAGGGCAGCGTATGTTAGGACGGACTCAAACATGTTTTTCTTACTTTTTTTAACATCGAGAAAGCATGTTTTTGTCTTTTCTAACACATGCTGGCCTACCCTTGCCTGAGCCTAAAAAAACCACAAAAATTCAACAGGAAGGGACCAAGGCGAAAAATGGGCCCGATTGTTTAATGGGACCAAATTGTTTAAACTGCTTTTTGCTCTATTTTTTCCATCCTTCATAAGAAAACGACCGGCAACAAAAGAATCAGCATGAAAACTGTGCTAGAATAAACAAAAGTCACGGACGGCCTTTCCAGTGTTAAACTAATTCTAAACAAAGCCTCAATGTAGCGCGCTCCCTATTTTAAACAAGGGGCGTCATTATTTGGAGCCAAACTGTCAAAACTAGAGTTACTAGAGCCATGGTAGAGCCATGGTAATTACCAAAAATGTGGCAATAAAAAGCCTGCTAATTACCATCACCTAACTCTGATCAGAACAGAGCTCAAAATTTTCAAAAATCGAGGCAAAAAAAATTTCCGGCCTTAGACTGAAACATTTTTTAGCTTGTCGTTATACCCACTTTCGACTTTATTTAATCCGTTTAATCCATTATTGGTGCGCTATTTGGTGTTGTGATATCAATGTGGTAGGTTATGCGTAATTAGGGCGCCAGAATGTCTCTAGGAGAATTTAGAATCGTAACCATAACTGGAAGGGAACCCTGACCTCTTGGATGGTGCCGCAAGCACCTAGTTGGTATCCTAAACCCGTACAGGGTACCTCAACCGTCAGGTTAGTATCCCAAGCAATTTTAGTAACACAAACTAATTTTTGTTGGGGAGGGAGGGGGGGGGATTTGGTGGAACTAAAAAAAATATTTGACCAAAATCTGACTTCTTTGGTGGACAAGGGTAATTTAACCTTTCTCGGTTTACTGAGAGTACTCTTGTACCCTTTTATTTTAATACTTCGGAGGTCGACTGCGGTAATTGCTTATCGTAGACCAGTTTTTAATGCTCATCCTGTCCTTTTAAATCAATTTTTTTAGGTCTAAGCTCCCAAACATCCACGAACTTTTTTTTGTGCAAAAATGTTCTTACATAAAAGCTATCAAAATAATGCGATGAAAAATTCAAAAAAAAAGGCGAAAATTCCGCCTAAAATGGGTTAAATCTGGAGTCGCTCGAAACGACTCAAAAGAGTAGAGTGAGATACGAAAGAGAAGTGTCCCGCGCGCATTTGAATTTGCCAAATTCTCATTTGCATCAACAAGTATGTTCCTTTAAAGACATTTTGGGAGGGTTCGGAATACGAAAATTATGCTGAGTCAACTATTCCACCTAAAACAAAACTGAAATTAGCCAAACACGTCTATCGGCACCAAGATGTGTTCTTCTACAGCTGGGTTAGATTGCATTACTACCGCAAAAGACATAATTTGTAAGAAAGCCCACAAAGATGGGCAAGCACATGCTGTGTGTGTATATAGTTAACAGATGGGCACACTCTTCAATTATTTATCCCCCCTGCCCAACCACCACCAATATAAGCCTCTTTTGGGTTGTCTCCCACAGAGAATTATTTTTTACTTCTTCCCTTTTTGTGGTTGCTAGCCTCCAATGCTAATTTGGGCTAGGGGTTAGTCTACACACCTCTGGCCTTGATGGATTGATCGGTATTGGCCAGGAGGGGTGGGGGTGAGGACAGGTGAATGATTAATTAATTTAACCCCTATGCAAATGACAACTGTTTTTGAGTGGTTGGAGGGTGTGGATGGATTACAACCCACGAGCACCAACACCCTTTCACCGCCAACAATAAATAGTTTTATTGGTCTCCGGAGAGTTTTGTTCGGCCTGGAGGCTCATCCTCCAAATGCATTTACCAGCCTTTTGTCTCTTACCCTTAATTTGGCTAATTAAGAGCTGATAGTTGTGGCAGAATTATTTTTTTAGTAATTGCCCAAGTTAAGTGTGAAAATTTACTGTCTTCTACAGTTTTTAGCTGAGATTTTTGGGGAATGGTATTTTTCCTAGACATAGACTTGAAATCCGACAGAATTTTTTTCTTGTGGTCGCGTAATAATATTCTGCAGCCAGAAAAGTATATTCTGTGGCTATTTTTAAATATCTGTGGCCAGAAAAATATTATTTTTTTATGATGGAATTGGCCGGTTTAGACAAGATTTTTTTCGAAATTTTTGATGTTTTTTTAGTAGAGCTGGCATCCGGGATTTCGGAATTTTTTTTTAACGAACTTTTGACCCACTTTTAGCGAAAATTGATAGTTGAAAATTTTACAACCTATTTCATTCCTTTATCTATTGGCCTTTTTACTTTTTGAATTTAGCTTAAAAATTTCGGACCTGCGTCCATGAATCCCGAAATCCTGAAAAACGGGATCCCGTTAAAGGGGGGGGAAAGCCATTTAGGTTTGAAAAAGTGGCTTCCATGGCGCAGTGCGTAAGTGCTCGCGTTTTTGGCCCAAAATGGTGTTTTTTGGTGTTGCAGGTTCAAACCCACGTAGGGCACACTATTTTTTTTGGCTTGTTTGGCCAGTTTAGAGGTAATTTGGGTCGCTGATCCCGAATCTGGACCCGAAGCAAATATCGATTTAGCAATTAGAATTTAGAGTTTAGCATGCTAAAGTCTAAACTCTAAATTGGCGGAAAATTAGTGGTAGCAAATATCGCTGTCTAAATTCCACTTTAAAAGTAGTGTCTAAATATTTAGGTTTTTGGTAGCAAATATAATTAGACTCTAAAAAGTAGACTCTACTTTTTTTAGACCTCTACTTTTCGCAGCAAATATCGAGTCTAAATTCCACTTTTGGTAGCAAATATACGCACTAAACTCTAAATTTTTACAGTAAAAAAGTGGGGCGGTAGGGGGCTGTCTAAATTTATTTAGACACAACTTTTTGGCTGTTTTCGGTCTATTTTTTACCTTGTTGACCTACTTTTTGATATTTATGTTCCTATACCAACTTTCATCGCTCTTTCTTCCTGTCATATTTGTTTTCCCGTTGCTCGCGTATTTTTCGACGAAAAAACGATTTATAAAAATAACCATTTATGAGCCAGCGATCAATTTCCAACTGTGTGAAGCGTTTTTGTGCGACTCTGGCTTTGAAGGCAAACTAATACATCTAAATGCCCGCAACTCAAGCGGTTTGTTCTTTTCTCCTACTCTTTTGGCATTGTTAACTTTATTTTACAGGAGATTGCCAAGGAGCAGCGGATGTTCTACGGAATTGCTGGATTTCCGTACGTGGTGGGGCTTATCGATGGAACGCACATCCATATTCAAGCACCGAATCAGGAGGTTAAGAGGGACTACGTTAACAGAAAGAACAGGCATTCAATCAATGTTCAGGTGCTTTTCGATTTATTCTTTGACCTTCAACCCATACTCCTGGTCCCTTTTAGGTGGTCGTCAACTCAGAGGGACAGTTCACAAACGCGGTCGCGAAGCATCCTGGTTGCGCACATGATTCTCATATTCTTCGCTCGAGCCTTCTGTGGGATGCTTCCCAGAATAATGAAATCGGTGGTTCGCTCTTGGGTGATTCAAACTACCCGTGTAAGAAATGGCTCATGACTCCATTCCTCAGACCGTCAACTGCAAGTGAGATGAGGTCGATAATATTAAATGTTTACAAATTCGTTACGTTAATGATCATCTTTCAGATATAACAAGGCGCACAAGAGAACTAGGGTCTGTGTGGCGCAGAAGATTGGGCAGTGGAAGCGTCGTTTCGCGATTCTTCACAGTGAAGTTCGTCTCAGTCTAGAGCACTTGGCTGATGTGGTCCTCTCAACATGCGTGTTGCACAACCTGGCCGTGGAGCTGCGTATGCCTGAGCCTGAAGAGGAGGAGGAATACGAAGATGAGCAGCCGGATCCGGAACTCTACCAAGGACGTCAAATTACTGGGGTTCAAGAGAGAAATCGAATTGTGCGTGAATATTTTTGATGTAGTTAGATTGAATAAAACGAGGCCAGAGGAAGAGTGGAATGGTGATTGAAAGGCAGGAATTCTTTCGACGTTTAGACTAGATATTTATAGAAGAGATGTTTTTGGTGAACATGAACTTGTTGATTGGTGATTTAAAATAACAAAGAGGAACAAACATTAGATCGCGATATTTGCTACGACTAAATATTTAGAGTTTAGCATCCCACTTGCTGAAGGCTAAAGTCTAATTCGATATTTGCTCCGAGTAAATATTTAGAGTTTGGCCAGCTAAATTCTACTTCTTTATTTGCTACCGAGAAAGTAGCGTCTAAATATTCAGAGTTTAGATTTCTATATTTGCTACCGATTTGCCACTTTTATTTAGTGACTAAATATTTAAACATTATAATAATCGATATTTGCTACGGGTCCTGGCCACAATATATTTGAAGATAATCACAGTACTTTTTATTACCACACATTCCGCGGGATTTCAAATCTGTAGCTGGATGGGCAAGGGCCAAGCCACAGAGGGGACCAAGCAAAAATCGTGTTTTAAAAAATATTGTCGGTGAGAAAAATCGATCTGTAAAGACAGAATTTCGAAAAACGATCTAGAAAAATAGTCTTGGCCATTTTAAAAAGGAGCGAATTTCTTAAAACACGCTGTATGACCAGAAAAAATATCATTCATTAATTTTTCCAATTGTGAATCTGAGTAGCCACCCAGTGCCAGAAGTGAAAATGTCGGACACTTCCAAGTATTAGTGTTGCTGATTTTGTTTATAGCATCACATTTCCACTAGTTCACTTGAGTGTGAAATAAGAGTGCCGTTTTTTTGGAAGAGGAGGAAGAAAAAAAGAACAAGCAGACTGGAGCAACAGCTAACTTTTAGACTGAGACTAAGGGGGCAGCACCAACCAAACAGAACAATAATAAATTAGGGGCCACTGCTGGATCAATAATGTTGTTGTTTGAGTAGTAGTAGCACTACTACTACTTATTCTAGTTTCAATACTCCATTTTATTTGTTTTGTCTAGAGCCAGGGGCATTAGTCATGCTCAGGAGCAGGCAAGCACAAAAAGTGGATGTTTTGATTGTTTATTTGTGACTGGCCATTGTCATCTGAATTTTGGAAGTTTATTGCTTTATTTTTGTATTGTGCTCATCTGGGTCAGTTAGCTCTGAGATACTGTAGATCATCGATTTATTTTCTCTCACAAAAGCTACAGAATGGGCTAAAATTTCTTTTAGCAAATTGACCATGTTGCTCCTTTTTCTATTTTTTATGCTTTTTCGTTATTCATTTATAATTTTATGAACTTTTTAAAAAATACCTGGGACATTTATATGTCAGTCTAGACATTCTTGGTTTACATTTTCAGATAATTTAAAAGTAAAGAAAGGATGAAACTTAGGTGCGATACCAAGCTTTTAGATTTTTGCAAAAGTCTAAATTTCATCAGAAAATTTTATATTGCAATTTTCGACTTTTATTGTAATTTGTTTAATTGTTTGGACCAGCTTGTAGCCATAAGTCTCAGCTTTCTAACAAGCTATCAAACTTGGCTGAGTCATTTCTGGAAAGTGGAAAATAATGAGCTGGAAAAAATTACAATTAAATTGCTTTAAAACCCCTAAATCTTCTATTTTTTCAGACGCATGGGTTTTCACATTTCGGGAATGGCTTAGCAGAGTTTGATGGCTCGTTAAAAAGCTGAGATTCAGGGCTACAAGCTGGTGCAAAATAATTCAAAAGTCTAAATAAAAACCGTAATATAAAATGTTCTTATGAAATTTATACTTTTGGTATTGCACTTCAGTTTCATCCTCTCTTTACTTAAAATTTTCTGATAATACAAACCAGGAATGTCTAGATTGATATAGAAAGGTCTTAAAACATTAGTAAATTTTCAAAAGTAAATAAAAGTATAAAATAAAAACGAAACGAAAAAATATGAAAAAATAGCAAAAAAACAGAACAGTCAATTTGCCGCCCCCTTCCTAAAGAACATGGTCCCTTAAAAATTTTGAATTCGCGCCGAAAAAGTAATGTTTTTTTCTGAATATCATGATACCTCCTCACGTTTTTTTTTAATTAATTTTGTTCAGAATTTAAAAAACGCGCATGTTTCTTTTGACATCATGCTCGAAATCACAAGTATGAGAAGATTTCTAGCACCTGGCCACTCTGCGTGGATATATTTTATACTCAAGACCTAAATGTGCTTTTAGCTTCTATTTTCGATTTCTCTCACAACAAAAGTTATATTTTGCATTTCATTTTGTCACTTTAGAGGAAGCGAATCAACAGGGTTATGTCACATGAATGTTTTGCCATGGTAAAGTATTGAATCAATTAAATGTTTTGAAATTTCCGCCATTTTCACCCCCGAAAATATTTGTGTCATTTGTTTGTTGGGGTGATTAGTGTGGGTTGAATTGTAGGCACTTGAGTGGTGGGGACGAGATGGATGACTAGAATTATGCAAATCTGGTCTCTTTGGGGAGTCATGCTCTCTTTTCAGATCCCCCATCTTTGTTCTTCACTAACTTATTTGCTTTGTCCTCGGTGTCTGACTGGGTGCATGCATGTGTTCCTATCGGTGTGTGCCCTGCTTAATGGCTAACCATTCATCACTGATTGATCACACTTTTGCCTCGCAATGCCTCAGTCACCCGTCTTTGTAACCAAGATATTTAACCAAGAGGGTTTTGGGTTAAAAGAGATAAAGTTGTCGCCGAACCGGTGTCCCTAACCTGAAACTCTATCGGGACGAAGCACCGGCCGGTATTTATAAAACAAATAAACCAAGTAATATCCTATTTATCTTGTCGCGAGTAGTAATTTCTGCTTTCGACGTGGAATGTGATGCCCAAATTTTTATAAAAAAGTTTGAAAGGGCTTGATGGGATTCGATATAAAAATATTAGAAGTAATTAACAGACGAGCTTAAAAAGATTGGCATTAGTAGCGAATACCCCCCCCCAAGAATCCGACCTTTTAAAATTGCTGTAACTACCCTTGCAAACAACAAGTTTAGGCTTAGCCCTTAGGCTTGGGGGTAGGCCAGCGCACGGAAGTTGTGACTAATAAAGAGTTTACCCATATTTTCCGGGGACTGGCACATAAATTTGGGTACTTTTTACTTAAGTAAAAAAGGTGAAAATCGTTGAGCGGGGGGGGGGTATTCGCTACTAGGGTCAAAAGTTTTAACACAAGAGTTTTGTGAACTCAAATTTCTGACACCGGATTCGTGTTTGTCATGGTAGATTTGCTTACAAAACTACTTTTTGATTTTTTTTAAAATCGCTGTCTAATTTCGAGTTCTCTTTGAGACAACAAACATTCAATTATATTTTCATTATATTTTTTTAAAGTTCAAAAGTTTTTTATCTCAGGGGAATTTGAAATTTGACATGGAATTTCAAAAATTTAAAACAACCTTTATAAGCAAATCATGCCAACCACGCTAAACACAGTCCGGTGTCAGAATCACGAGTCTACAAAACCTTTACGTCAATATTGAAAAAACCAGACTCTCAAAGAAACTGTAAAAGTCAGAAAGTGGCCGATCTTCAGTTCACGACTTTGTTTTAAAAAATCTATTTTTCTCAGACAAAATGATACAAATTCCTTTAGTTTTGTGGTGTGCATCCAGTAGAACAAGCAATGGCAATCAACCCCCCTCCCTTATTCCACCATTACTGACAATCCCACAAAAGCACAACAAAACATTTCCTTCTTTTTCTTTGTTTTCGCCAAAGTTTGCTGCATCAATCGCAAAAAAGAGAACTGATTCATCCAGCCAACGGAAGGGCAAGACCCACCACTATAGCCCTCGACCACTGCCCCAAACCAGTTCTCCTTCTACTTCTCAAATCCACCTCTTAACCAATACAGTCAATTATGGGTGTGTGGACAATACAGTTAAACCATGATGCTAGAGTCTCGATATAACGACACCCGAAAAACTCGGATCCTTTGCTGGATGCCACACTTTTCACCTAAAACTTTTCGAGGATTTTATGTTTATCTTGTCTATAATCAGTCTAGTCCCAAAAATCATGAATTCCCAAATTTTTCCGGTCGTTTTTTGAAAATTTTCACATTTTCGCCAATAAATACGTACAAGGTTCGATATTACGACTTTTTGAAAAAAGATATTTCATCAGTACTAGGATGTCCTTATTACCTTCAGTTTTTCATAACTGACAAAGTCTTAATCGTTGCTATTTTTGGGACGAGAATTAGCCGGAGTAAAGTATAGCAACTCCTCGCAAAAAAAGTTTTACCGTATTTCCTGGAATAAGGCAGCCTCCTCAACTTTGAGGACCTATACCGTATATTCTCGATTAGAAGGCCCCTTCTCTAATAGAAGGCCCCCCTTGAGGACCTATATATCAGCCTAGAAAAGAAATTCGCAAATCTGTTTTTCGCGTTTTCTTAGTAGCACGAGCTCACCTGATTCCACTTTTAAAATTTTGGTTGAGCACGCAAAATCTCAAAATCGACCCAAATTTTTCCGACTTTTTTAGGGTTGAAAAATAAAAGGCCCGGGCCTTCTAATAGAGAATATACGGTATCTCAGCGCCACAGTGAATGTTTTGCAAAGCTGTTTTTTGCATTTTCTTAACTCTCACGAGCTCTACCGATCGCAGGTTCCAGACTTGGTTGAGCACCCAAAAATCTCGAGATTGAAATCTTTTAGGTTAATTACCTCGGCTCCCAAGGTGAAAAGTCAAAATTTAGTCATAAAAAACAATTGTCAAAAAGTGCCACCCCTCACCTAAAAACATGTTTTCTACACGTTTCAGGTCCGAAAACACACAAAAAAGTAGTTAAACCACTTTGTGTGAAGAGTTGCTATACGGGCGACGGTGAATTCATCTACACCTAATTCATCTACATTTTGGCATTCTGTTTGTGACACTACAAATTAATTTTTTTTCAAACTACCACTTTTATCTAATTGTTTTATTAGCCATTTTGGAATTGGATTGATTTATTGGGTTTTTCCATTATCGGGACCACATTTAACTGCTTTCCGTTTTTTTTTTGACCATGCTCAACGCAACTCAATGTAAATGAATGTCGCTTAATTAAGGGTCGCTCTGCCAAACACTTTATTGCGTTATCGATAGAAAGCAAAAAGTAGTGAGGGGGTACTGTAGGACTTGTTATATGTCATCGATACACCGGTAAAAGTGAAAGCACAGCACTACCTTGGGATTAAGAAAGAGCGTAAAGTTAGAAATTAAAAGTTGAAATTTGCGAGAAAAATTATTGGTGATTACAGCATAAACTCTTAAACAAAAACGCGGAACAATTCCTACTGGCTTTAGTTTCCACCTCCGATTAAAGTATAATAACACTACGCCACGTGAAGGCACCCATAATTCAGAGCAACCCCGAAGGACCAAGGTCGAGCCTTGATTTTGTTTTTAAGGTGGCGCCACTGTACACTATGAGCCTACCTTAATATTTAACTTATGAGGAGGTTCACTTATGCTCTACGCACGTACTATAAATTTTACATCGCGAAATTTCCAAATTCTTAATCATAGATGGCGCCTCTGTACTGACAATAACAATTTAAAAAAATGAGTAACGTAAATTTAGCAAAGAGAATGTTACGCAGATGACATTTTCCTGCTAATATTTCTTTAGCCATTCTTTTGCGGAAAGCGTCCACTTCTTCAGCCTCAAAATCCATCAAACTCTCGCGAGATGCTCGTTCGGCAACACACATGTGAAAACAACGCAGTCATCGCTGTTCTGTTGTCGAGGAAGCTTCTTAAATTTGGTTTCATTAAATTAAAAAGCAAGCTTTGAAAATTCACTCTCATGCAAAGACCCGACCAGTTCAACTCTTCCAAACCTGAGATACCACTTCGCTCAGCAAATCTCTTAAGGATCCCCCTGAAAAATTATAACCCTTCAGTCCTTCCATTAAATGTGAAAGTTGAAAACTTGGTTTAAGATTTCTTCCGAAACGTTACAAACAGTATGCCAAAATGTAGATGAATTCGATGTAGATGAATTCACCTAATGCCTTGCTATACTATACTTTAGTCCGAGAATCACTATACGGAGGTTTAACTGTACCTTTTAACACTCAACTATAGTTATTTAATTCTGTTTGGATTTACTTGGATTGAATTTTCCAGTCTTTAAGGCTCGGCCGAATAAGACAGCATAACTAAAAATGCATCCCATACATTTTAAGCCTGAGGTCTCTAACAGATTGTCTGCGTCAAAGGATAACTGCCGAATAAACCATTACCGGCCCCAATCACCTGCTTTGGCTTGTGTTTTATGCGCAGGATATGCCAGCATAAGTTAAACAGGGTTGGTAGTTGGTTTAGTCGACAGTTGACCAATTTTTCACCTGATCATCATTGCGGTTAAGTCAAAAATTTAGGGCTCGTATTTGCGAAACACTAGGTAATCCAGGGAAAATTATTCCACGGTTGGGCACCTAACTCAAGTCCTATGTGCATATTTGTGATTCAACTGTGCTTACCACCTTAGTTGCTGTGCTCTTTACACCGTATTCATGCAGTGACTAAAGTAGAAGTCGAGGAATAATGAAAAAAGTCACATGCCTCGAGTGGGAATCGAATTCGCTGCCGATTTTCATTTACCTCCACCGTTCTCCCCTGCGCTACCGACTCCATTACTGATCTGCCATGCTTTTCATACTATAACTGGGAGGCTGCCTTACACCACATATTCGGGCTATCAACCGATCCTTTTTCTTCTCACTAACTAACCAGAAATTACAGAAGTCACCTGTAACATCCTCACTAATCCATCCACAAAAAACATCCCTTCTCTCTTGATGACCTTTTTGCTGCTGCTGTCCCACTTCACAGCTTCCTTCCCTCCAACCAAGATGATGACCCTTTATAGGAAAAGGATTCCTCAAGGTAGGATAGAGACTTGGTTCGCCCCCCCCCTCACTTAGTGCCCTGTGCAGCAGCAGACACACACCCTAATAAGGGGGCTGACACACTAAGGCACCCCCCCCCTCTTGTTGTCTGCCCACCACTCACTCACTCAATCCCCAACAGCCACAATGCCATGCTAGGGAGGCAGCACCAATTGCTTTAGCCGTGCGTCCAATTATTTACTCATTTTTTGTTCTCTTTCCTAGGCCAATTGTGTGGGGACAAGGAAACGTGAGCAAATATAGTGGTGAATGGTCCATTTGCCCCCCCCCTTCCCCCAGCTGGGGCAAGGCAGCCTTGTTTGTTGTTGTTTTTCCGTCTTGTTGTTTTTGGGGGAAGGGTGTGCATTTAGTGGATTGACTGGCTACTTCTTTTTAATAGTCCCACTCAATTGATGGAGGAATATTCACTCATGACATATTAGGACCTTTTTTTGATTTTTAGCGCTGGTATAGAATACTCCCACCCAAGAATCTGTCCTTCCCAAAATCGCTGTAACTACCCTTGTAACAACAAGTTTAGGCTCAGCACTTAGGCACAGGGTAGGCAATTACTTAATAGTTTCATTTTCGTGCGCCAAACTATGCTTAAATCGATTACAATATATTTCGAAGACTTGATAATTGATTCAAAAGTCCAATCAATTACTCATGCCTGATGCAAAAGCAATTAAAAATTCATTTTGTTTATTCCTCCTCCCTCTCAAATGCCTCAAAAACTAACTCGGCGCCACAATTAAATTTTTTTTTGTGTTTGGAAGAGAAAAAAGACAACCACATACACAAAAAGACCTTGGGTTATTCTCCCTATATCACTTGTTGTTTTGGCGTCACTTCTTGGTAGGATTGTTACCCAGTTAACTAGATTTTTAAAATTTTGACCTTATTTCTTGTTTTTATGTGATTCTTTTTCAAAATTTTGAGCATGTTGCCATACGATAGAGAGATTAAGATGCTGGCTACGCAATGTTATGAAAATTTCTTGGTTTAGTTAACAAAAATGTATCTATTTTAAGGAAAACAGTTTCGAATCATTTAGAATATGTTCGAGTGTTTTCATTCGAACATATTAGGACAACCTCTTATTAGGTTGTCCTAAAAGTTCGCGCAATTTGCCTTGGTCCCCATTTTGCGTTTTGTCGCTTTTTTAATTTGTTGTTGACTTTGTTTCAGCTTTTTTGCTTCCAAACTGGCTGAATTTTTCGCTAAGGAAATATTTTGTTTGCAAAACACAAAAAAGTCGAAAATAGGTCAACAACAAACAAAACACAATTTTGGGGACCAAGGCGAAGTTCTGCGAACTTTTGGGACGACCTAATACCGGTGCTTAGCCAACGTGCTGAGCCCGCTGAAATTTTGGAAAAAAATTCGCATAAAAACAAGTAATAAGGTCATAAGTTTTGAAAAATCTAGTTAACTGTGAGACAAGCCTGCTGCTTGGATATGATCCTACTGCTGCGAGGGGCCCATTTTCTCCCATTTCTCAATGCAACCAACAACCACAAGCCAGGGTGCTACTGGTCATTGGACAAACAATGGAATGTCTGGCCATTTTGATAAGCTTGTCCGCAGTCGGCAAGGGACTCCTATTTTTGCCAGAGTTTGATGGTGTAAGTTAGATGTTGTGTTTTACATGAATTGGTAATCAGCCCCTCCTCGCTTGTTCTCATGTTTTCTACTTATCTTTTTTGCTTTTTTCTTGCTTTACAGTTTAAACAACCAATTTGATTGTGGTGGTGGTAGTGGTTGGTGTAGTAGTACTGGTCATATGTGGGTTGTTTTGGTAGTCTATTTTTCTTGAGAAATGACATTTTAAAACCATTATTTCTCAGTTTGCTGTCACCTTTTTAGTGGATTTGCGACAAAAAATATAAAATTTAATTTGGTTTCAAATGACCCCTGCCGGTATGATAAAAAATTTCCCGTCTCCGTCTTTTGAGATTTACGCCGGCCGTCCGCCCGGCCGTCCCATTTTTTTCAATTTCCCCGCCCGTCCTGCCGGCCGTCCGAAATTTCGTACGAAGTAGCCGGCCGTCCGCCGTCCATAACATAAAATGTTTTGTTGGAATAATAAAACGGTAGCATACATACGTCTACGGTCATGAGCAGTGTTGGGAACTCGTACTCGTACTACGAGTACGAGTACGAAGTACGAGCAACTGAAAAACAGAGGTACGAGTACTAGTACTAGTACGAACAGAAAAAATAATGAGGTACGTGTACGAGTACGAGGACGAAGAACAAGTACGAGTACGAAGAGAACTTTAAGTACGAGTGTTTTTTTCTGGCTATTTTGAGCAGAATTTCTTATAAAAGCATGAGTTTTTAAATGAGAAAGGCATTTTGAAAGCATAAATTTCCTATTTTCTCTTTAAATGCTCTGATTGATCTTCTGAATTGACGTCTCTTTATGGTATGGTCATGGTATTCCTTATTTT
Source organism: Ditylenchus dipsaci (assembly GCA_004194705.1). Classification (NCBI taxonomy): domain Eukaryota; kingdom Metazoa; phylum Nematoda; class Chromadorea; order Rhabditida; family Anguinidae; genus Ditylenchus; species Ditylenchus dipsaci. The sequence goes on along the minus strand of SADC01001373.1, from coordinate 122,557 downwards.
AAGGCACGCGAAACGGCCGTTTTAAATCTATGCCTTTTCATGGTTCAGTCATAATATGCCTTATTCCAAGGGATGCGAAGCAGCTAGATTTTGGTCATGGTGTGTTATTCATTTTATGGTGTGTGAAATATCTACTCCTTTAAAAATCGCAATGCGAAGCGTTGCTCAAGGCTTCAGCGTTGCTCAAGGCTTCAGCGTTGCTCAAGGCTTTAAAAGCTGGTACCAGGTAAATTTAGAAAAATAGTCCCTTATGGTAGTCGATTCCTCATTCGACAAAATTATATAAAAATGTTACTTAAATTAAATAAAAATTTGTGAAAATACTAGCGCTTGCCCGCCCTACGGGCGGGTCTTATTTTCCGCTGATTTTTTCGTAGCACTTTTCGAATTTGTTTCGCTGATATTTACGCAGCATTTCTCGATATATTTTCCGCTCATATTTCTGTTGCGTTTTTCGATTTATTTCCTGCTGATATTTCCGTAGAATGGTTTTATTTCACTTTCAAAGGAATTTTAAAAATCTATAAAATCTGAGAAAACTACAGTCATATACCATCACTCTTAATGACTTATCCACTCTTTACACAGCCGACAAAGCGTTTATTTCTGTCGCGACTCGCGAGATTTACAAAAGCGTTCGCTTTATGCTCTCTGGTGAGATTCATAAAGGCACTTTTTCATGTTGCGGGATTTATAAACACACATAACCGAAACATGAGCCGTGAGCTATGAGGTCCTTTCCGAGACTCACAGAACTACTCTACTACTCTATTTGCTAACTTTTTAAGACGTGTGTGTGTGTTGCTATTTGATAAATGCATATTTATGCAGAAGCGTTTGTCTTCTTTCCTGTGGCGAGACTCGTGAAAGCGTCTTTTAAACTGCTCCAGATGCTCAAGAAGCGATAATGAGAACACCACAAAATTCTCCTTGAAGAAGACTCGAGAAAATATTTAATTTAAACATGTTCTCGAGACATAATAAATCCATTTCCTTTGATCCAAAAATGAGCAAATATGAACTAAGATATGCACATACTACACACGACACAGAACACAGACAACCAAAAAACATAAATTTCTATTGACAAACAATACAGGCAATTGAAATTAAAGCGACAAATTGAAGAATGAGCCGTGCGACCGAAACATGAGCCTTGAGCTATTGACTCGTTTCAGTTTACTATATTTGCTAATCCTTTTAGATGTGGGTGCAGAGATTTATAAAAGCATATTCTTGCTCTGCATGATTTACAAAAGCATTTCTATTTTTTTCCTGTGGTCAGGCTTGTAAAATCGTATTTTGAACAGACCAAGAAGCGATAATGAACAAAACCATTTTTCGCATAGGAATATATCAAAGCGTTTTTTTTCTATGGACGATTTATAGAAGCATTCGCTCTGTTTGATGCTGGAATTTTGCAGCAAGTTTTACTTATTTCGTTGTGCTTCTTGTGGTGGTGGTTCACGAACAGCCAGAAGAAATACATGAAAGTCAACGACGAAAGCGAGCCGATCGCTCCGCGTTCCTAAGAGCAAAAATACGACAGTCTCGATGAAAAGAGTCAAAGAGTTCTCATCTCAAAATAAAAGTCAACTAATCTCCTGTGATTTTGAACTTAGAGCAAGCCACTCAGACAGATGACACATGAGACTACACATGACACAGAGGCTAAAAAGGCACAGAGGACAATAGGTACATAAGAAAATTAATTTTATTGACGAAGACACACATACATGAAATTAATACTGAGACATTTTGGGACTTAATTCTTGAGCATTCAGAGAAAAGCTTGACACCACCAATGACGTATAAGCAGACATCAGTTCCAACACCCGAATAATAAAGATGGACGAAACAACCTGCAAATGATGAGAATAATGCTAGTCAGAGTCTAAAGCTTGCCCGCCCTACGGGCGGGTTTTATTTTCAGCCGACTCTCCCGAATCATTTTTCGATTTATTTTCCGTTAATAATTTCGCAGCATTTTTCGATATATGTTTCGCTGATATTTCTGTAGCATTTTTCGATTTATTTCCTGCTAATATTTCTGTAGAATTTTTAATTCACTTTTCGACTATTTCACCTTCAAAAAAATTTTAAGATCTTAAGATCTATGAAATCAAATCTGAGATAACTATAATCATATACCGTCACTCTCAATTACTTATCTACTCTTCACACAGCTGACAAAGCATCTATTTCTGGCGCGAGATTCTAAAAGCGCTCGCTTTGTACTCTCTGGTGACATTCATAAAAGCGTCTTTTTGTGTTACGGGATTCATAAACACACATAACCGAAACATGATCCGTGAGCTATGAGGTCCTTTCCGAGACTCACAGAATTACTCCATTTGCTAACTTTTCAAGACGTGTGTGGGGATTGATAAAGGTATATTTATGTTGTGCATGATTTAAAAATGCGTTAGTTTTTTTTCTGTGGCGAAACTTGTAACAGCGTCTTCTGAACTGCTCCAGATACTCAAGAAGCGATAATGAGAATACCACGAAAATTCTCCATGAAGAAGACTCACGATTCAATTTCAAACATATTCTCAAACATAATTAATAAATTTCCTTTGATCCAAACATGAGCAAATATAACGTAAGATATGCACATACTACACACGACACAGAAACTATGGTTCATACTTAAGTTAAGAAAATTTCAAAAAAATTAAAAGACTCGAGTTCAAAATATTCAATCAAATATTGAAACTCAATCCAAGTACTTGGATGATTCACGAAAATTCGAGAAAAAAGCATCTCCGTCTCACTGAGTCTCGACCACAAACTTAATTCGAGAGAGCCGACTTCTCGTCACACTTAAAAAGTACTAATAACGACTCTCGCTACAAAGACTCGAGAAAAAAATTACTTTTTATTCTTATCTCGAGACAAAACATTTTGTGGCATTCAAAATTTCGCGATGACTGACATACAGACAACTCTTTTTTCGCATATAAGATTACAAAGAAAAAAATAATGATTCTTAAATGATTATCGGGTAGGATTTAGTATACAGAAGCCATTTAGTACTCAGTTTAAACATGCTACATGAACATGACACATAAGACATTGAACATGAGACATATAGAAAAACATGTACGACGCGACATAGGAAACGTGTGACATCTCACATTATACGCTCCACATTACGCAGGTGCACAGGACACACAGACAATACAGACGTATATTTGAGACGTTCTTTTTGCATATTTGAGACACATCCATGAATCACAGTATAGTCCAAGCACTTTGAGTATTTACCATTATTGAAGCACTTGGACTGAACTATGATCCATACTTGAGTTAAGAAATCTTCCAAAAAAATCCAAAGACTCAAGTCCAAAAGATTCAATCCGAAATTGAAATCAATCTAAGTACTTAGATGATTCACAATAAGTCGAAAAAAATGATAGTCTTACTGATATTATTGATTCGGAGTTTCATTCGGATTCTTGGATGATTTACAAAGTCAGAAGTAATACATGAATTCAATCATGAATATTTTTTGAAAGAGTCAACTGCTCATATTTCCTTGATAAAAAAACAGAAAAACATTTAGACAGTGGTTTATCTATTCGTGCTTGCTCACAGCGTCTTCGAGAATTTTTACTTTTAAAAATAAATTGATTAATAACCACTTTTCACACAGCTGACAAAGCGTGTTTTTCCTTTCGCAGAATTCACAAAAGCTTTCGTTTTGTGTCAAAAGACTACTCTCGAGACCGAAAATTCTGAGTCACTTTTAAAAAGCGCGCGGACAAGCATACAAATACTTCTCTAGTAGAGGTAGAGAAAACGTGATTTAACCATGTTAGCAAGGTGAATACTTATGATGCTAACAATGCACAAATGAAACACGAAACGACTCAGGGAATTCACATCTCGAAGTCAACCAACTCCCTTTAGTTTTACAGATAAAGCAATTAATAATGCATGGACACGACGCATCTATATTGCAATACCGCACATGAAAGACCATACAGGAACCAGACATTGCTAAACCCCACAAAGTTTATTGACAAACAAATACAGACAATGATATCACTGTGATTTAGTGAACTTCATTCTTGAGGCAGGAAAGCTTGCTACAACCAGACACCAAAAGACAGCCGTCGGTTCGAACGCTTGAATAGTGAGAATAGACGACTCCTGACATGAGCACCTGAAAATTATACGAATAAATAATGACCACAACTTATTTTAAGCAGTAAGTCGAATCAACAAAAGAATGACACGTGACACATCATCATAGGGACATTTAACATGAGAAATGAGCCATGACAAAGTCACATGAAACAGGACTGTGAGAGATGTTGTTAAACATAACTATGAGACAAAGACATAACCATGACACGTGAAACATGACCATGTAACATGAGAAGAGGTAATCATGAAGGTTTAATTATGATCCACGATAGCATGCTTGAAGTCACGCTTTTTCTCAAGTACCTCTACTTTGTTGCATTTACTTTGAGAATCAACCATAAATCACCGCACAGCCCAACCACTTCAATATTTACCATTATTGTGGCAGCTGGAATATAACGTGATTCATACTTGAGTCAAGGTCGAATACAATTCACAAAAACAAAACATGCTTGAGTAAAAATTAGGAAAAAATTAAAACAACAATGAGATCGCATCATGAACCACAGTCTTACCCTTAAATATCTTGACTTATTCATTCTTCAGTTTGAGATACAACCATGAACCACAGTACAGTCCAAGCACTTCAAGTATTTACCATTATTGAGCACCTGGACTGTAGTATGAATCATATTTGAATCAAGAAATTCTCAAAAGAATTTAAAAGGCTCGAGCACAAAAATTTCTTCAGAAAATAAAAATTTTATCCAAGTATCTGGATGATTTACAAAACAACCATGAGAAAGATGAGACTCGAGCACGAAATTATCTCAGAGAGCCAACTGCTCAACATGCGCAAGAAATAATAATGAGCAAGCGACAAACTCTCGCTGTAATGAAATCCTCTCGAGACCAACTTTTAAACGACAATTTTGAGACATTTTTGAGACAAAATCGGACGGACGGACACAAACTCTCTTTTAGTATATAGGATTTAAAGAGTACGGATTTTTTATTCAAGTACGAGTACAGCATGAGCTTTTCCTCAGGTACGAGTAAAGTACGAGTACGAGTAAGAGCCTTTTTCAGCTCGTACTACTAGTACGAGTACGACGAGATTTTGTAGTGCGGTACGAGTACGGAGTACGAGGTCAAAAAAATACTTGTACGAAGTACGAGTACGAGTACGAGAATTTCAGAAAATTCCCAACACTGGTCATGAGAATTTTAACCAGTGTTTGGACCTCGTACTCGTACTTCGTACTCGTACTTCGTACTCGTACTACGAGTACGAGTACGAAGTACGAGAAGAAATTTAAGAGGTACGAAGTACGAGTACGATGTACGAGCTTGAAATTTTGTGGTACGAGGTACGAGTACGAAGTACGAGAAGAAATTTAAGAGGTACGAAGTACGAGTACGATGTACGAGCTTGAAATTTTGTGGTACGAGGTACGAGTACGAAGTACGAGAAGAAATTTAAGAGGTACGAAGTACGAGTACGATGTACGAGCTTGAAATTTTGTGGTACGAGGTACGAGTACGAAGTACGAGAAGAAATTTTAGAGGTACGTGGTACGAGTACGATGTACGAGCTTAAAATTTTCGCTGTACGAGGTACGAGTACGAAGTACGACAGTCTAAATTTAGCAGTACGAAGTACGAGTACGACCCTTTTCTGAAAGTCCAAACACTGATTTTAACTGTTTGAACTTGTGGGAGACACTTCAAACTAATTTTGAAAATATTTGAAATGTTTTTTAAATTGTTTTTTATTTGCATTTGAAATTTAAAAATTTATGAAATGTTCAAGGCAAATCTGAATTTATATCAATAAGTTGAAGTGTTATGGAAGTCTTGAATCCGCTACTCCCCTCTAATAAGCTCACCACCTGGAGGTTATTTTAATTGGATATGATTTTTTTAATTAATTAGATTGTTTTATTTTTATTTAAAAAATAAACAAAAAAGAAAAAATATAGAAATAAAAAAAATTAATGGCCCTCCCAACCTAATTAGATACAAAGCCCGCAGTAGGCTTGAGAGTTAGAGATGAGCGCACTCATTTACCGTATTTCCTGTAATAAGGCGGCACCCTCTAATAAGGCGGCACCCCAACTTCGAGGGTCTATATCTCGAAGCAGAGTAAATATTTTGGTTACCTGTTTGATGCGTTTTCTTAACTCCCACGAGCTCTACCAATTCTAATTTTTAGATTTTGATTGAGCACCCAAAAATCTCGAGATTGAATTCGAATTTTTCGGATTTTGAGGGGTTTGAAAAATAAGGCGGCATGCCGCCTTATTACAGGAAATACGGTACCTTAGACATGATTCCGAGAAGTACTCTTGATCATAAAATGAATTTAGAAACTCTTTTTGCCAAGTCCCATGTTGAAAAACATGGTAAAAATAGATAATAGGGTATCTTGGTACTTTCTCCAGATGGTTTCTTTTGGTCCCTCAAGGCAAAAAGTCAAAAATATCGGTCAAATTTTTATTCAAATATGGCCTAAAAACATGTTTGTACACTTTTTAGGTACTGAAAAGTTAAAAAAACATGGTTTAGGGACATTTATGACCAGTGCGTAATAGTGAATTCCAGCCCTTTTCACATCATTTACAAAAATGCAAGATGCGCATCCGTTTCCAATCCAGTAAAGTGTCTCTGACAAATTTTCTGGTGTCGCGAAAAAATTCTGTATTCAAACATTTTCTTTCTGTAGTCATTTTGACTATTTTCCGGCGGTCATCGGACATATAAATAGATTATACAACAAAAACTCCATGCTTTCCATCTCATCAGATTTGCTTGATTGACACATTTTTTCATCAATACTTGTTAACTGTAAATTAAACTTTTTTCTATGAATTTAAAATTAAAAGTTTAGGAGCCCAAGCTGATTAGTGGCTGGCCGAATCTGTATTCTGCTAGAAACCACAATACTGCACTAGAATAGTTGTGGGTAGGCGGCAAGCAATCAGTCGGGGACTTGACCAGTTGCCGTCAACGTCCTCTGTGCCGATTTCACTATTACGGGTCATTCACCACCAACCAAGTCTTGTGTAGCTACTGCCCCCTCCTTACTTCCCAGATGCTCTGCTGGTGCTAATCCACGGCCAAGACTATTGTTGGCTGGCCGACGGTTCGGCCATATCACATTTCTAAGACTTCTATTATTGCTGTGCGGGTATATTTTTGTGTGTCTACTACTATTTGTTGATCCAACAAGTGCTCTGGTCACCGATGCTTCTTCCTCTTTGGCTCAGACCACTAGGAGTAGAGAAACAGATAATGGTCAGCATTTTCTTTCAAATGGAAGTGAAGCGAGCTGAATTCTACAGTGCTACTTTGAAGCCCCATAATTTTTTATAGGCTAAATTGCAAAAAAAATTTCATTCTAAAAAACATACAGATTTGGCTCCATACAACAATGGGACACTTTTTTACCTGGGTCCTCCTGTTGACTTTTTGTGATTGTTTAGGCGTAAGCAAAAGTTGGCCATCGTTTGTTAGGACGGACTCGAACATATCTTCTACTCACTTTTGAGTCCGTCCTAACATACGCTGGCCAACCCTTTCCTAAGCCTAAAAAGTGTCAACTGTACTAAAAAATATTATAACCTTCTCTTTTCGAATAAAAAACTATTTTTTTAATATAAGCAATCGACAACGCCCACAATTTGGAAGACCGTATTTCCTGTAAAAAGCAGTTCTGCCTCCCTATTTTGAAATTTTGAAAATCCGAATATTTTCAGGTCGATCTCAAGATTTTTCCTTGCCCAACCAAAAAGAAAGAAAGAAAAAAAGAAAAAAAGAATTCGGTAGAGTAGAGTTAAGAAAGTGGCACAACCTTACAAGTAGTACAAAAAGTGAAAATTTGTCAATATTCGTGGGAGGTGCGCATAATTGTTGCTTTTCATAAGGCAAACCTATAATTCTGATATCTTCATGTGGTCGATTTACTTATAAAACTAGCTTCAGAACACATAACTGACAGTCATTTTTAAGTTCTGTTCAAGACAATAAAAGTTAAAACAATTCAATATTTTTCAATTTGAATATTTATTGTCTTGAGCAGAATTTTAAAAATGACTGTCAGTTATAGGTTTTGAAAACAGTCCAAACTGACATCTAAACTGACACGGCTCTAGGTAAATTCGTCCCCGTTAAATTGGTCCCCGGTAAATTCGTCCCCAGGTAAATTCGTCCCCAAAACCGCCAATTCGAAATTTTCGAACAGTCTTGTTTCTTGTTAAAGAGCCATATAGTCTTAGTGAATCCGAATGTGGGTAGGAAGAGCATCAGGTAGGTACGGGCGGCGGTAAATTGAACCTTTACAAATTTCGCAGGAATTTAAATTTTTCCGTCTAAACCAACCAAACCAAGTGGTCGTCCACTTGGAGCAAAATTTTTTTTTACGTTTTTCACGTTTCAAAACGTATTTTGTGGACTAATTCAGACATGCTGAAGAGGGTTTGACAGTAGTAAAACACCGTTTTCTCGAGTATTTTTTGAGTTTTGGTAAAATCAATTATTGCCCAATACTCAAGAAATACCATACAAAACCTTATTTTACTATTATCAAACCATCTTCAGCATGCCCGAGTTAGTCCAAAAAACAGGTTTTGGAACATGAAAAACGTAAAATGTTTTTTGCTCCAAGTGGACAACCACTTGGTTTTGTTGTACCCAGGTAGTCGTACACAGGTCGGGGAACTTAGTTAGTGTAGTGGTACACGGGTAGTAACATTTTGGTCTGTGATACAAGCTATGATTTCTATATGATTTCTACGATTCCTACGATCCAACGTCAGTTCTGATGAATAATCCATGCACCAACAATACCAAGTAGTCGTTCACTTGGAGCAAAAATTTTTCCACGTTTTCCATCTTCCAAAACATATTTTCTGGGCTAATTCAGGCATGCTGAAGATGATTTGATAGTGTTGAAATGCCGTTTCGTCGAGTATTTTTTGAGTATTGGACAATAATTGATTTCACCAAAACTGGTTTTTATCAAAGCTCAAGAAATACCCTACAAAACGGCATTTTAGCACTACCAAACCATCTTCAGCATGTCCGAATTAGTCCATAAACAAGGTTTTAAAGCCCGAAAAAGTAAAAAAATTAAAATATAATTTGTCTGTTCACCTGACCATGAGGCACCTACTTAGGTATTGGGGTTAGGGTGGGTAAAGTCGTAATTTTGGTCCTAACAAACCCGATTTCCCACACATTTCTAAGTTAGAAAAATATTTGCTATTACCAGGATTCGAACCTGCTCGAAATTTTTGAACTGGCGGTTTTGGGGACGAATTTACCGGGGTCGAATTTACCGCCGCCCACTGACACTGACATTTAAAATGACACTGACATTCAAACTGACACTGACGTCACTGGTTTTGAGGGCACTTGTTTACTTGGGGGGCCCCTTTTTTGGTCAACTATGAATAGTGTTTAGACGTCTTCTGAGTAATTTTTATACGCTAAAAACGATAGAAAAGTTGCTTCCCAACATTTTCCGTACTAAAAAGTTAGGATTTCGAGAAAATTTTGGTTACCATAAGTCGACCAATTGCCTTGGTCCCCCAAGCTAAATACACGAAAAAGAGTATCTGGATATCCCTAAAAATACCGAAAAGTTGGGATTCGAACATAGTTTTGTTAGCTGGGGCCTACCGCATAAAGAAACTCTGGTATGCATATTGTTTTTATGCATCCAGAGCAGAGGTGCGTCGAAATTCCGAAATCCGAATTCCGAAATCCGATACTTTTTGAGTTCCGAATTCCGAAAGAAATGTCAAGTTCCGAATTCCGACAACCGAAAAATGTCTTGCAATGAAATCAAATTTAGCTTTTCCTCGGTATCTGTTAACCCGAATTCAAGTTTTCTTCTATGTTTTCTATGTTCCCGTCATACATCTGCCACCTTTGCTGGCGCCGACAAGTATTTGGTTCGGGCCCCATTCCTGTGGTTTGTATGTGTTCAGTGGTTCGGGCTCCATCCTGGTGGTTCGGGTGTATCCTGGTTGTTTTGGCTTGACCGCTTACAACTTAGAATATTAATGCGGATTGAACTGTTTTGGGCCATATATTGGAGGTTTCTTTGGTCCCCCTGCTGTTTTTTTGTTAATTTTCAGGCCTTTGGCTTAGCCAAGGGTAGGTCAGCGTATCTTAGGACGGACTCAAACATGTCTTGGACTCATGTTCAAGTCCATCCCAGCATACGCTACCCTGCCCTTGCCTAAGCTTGAGCCTAAAAACCCACAAAGAAATAACTACAGGGGGACCAAGGCAAAACCCCCATCCTCGCATTGTAATATAAGGCACTGTTCTGTGTGTTATGAAAAAGTGAATTCGAAAAAATCTTGAAATTTTGATTCTTATTTTTGGAGCTCGAAAATTTTCCGAATTCCGAAATCCGATACTTTTGAGTTCCGAATTCCGAAAAAATAGGTCAAGTTCCGAAATCCGAATTCCGATTCCGAAAATTCTGGAGTTCCGATTCCGAATTCCGTTCCGATTTTTGTCCGGTTCCGACGCAGCCCTGATCCAGAGTAACTTAGCCCTGATTCAGAGTAATAGATTGGGTGTGCGCATCTCAACCCCAAACAACCAAGCCTCCTGCGCCCCCGAAGGGGGCGCATGGGGCTTAGTTGGTTAGAGATGTGTATTTTTGGTGTATTCAGCTTGGGGACCAAGGCAATCGGTCAACTTATGGTAACCAAAATTTAAAAAAAAAACCTATTTTTAAGTGTGGAAATTGTTTGGAAACTACTTTTTTATCGTTTTAGCATATAAAAGTTACTTAGAAGACGTCTAAACACTATTCATAGTTGACCAAAAAGGATCCCCCCCCCCCAAGTAAACAAGTTTCGTTTTGAGGCCTCGATTTCGAGTTTTGGACTCAAAAACTCGAAAATTTTCGAGTCCATTCGAGTCTTCGAGTCAAGGGCCTCGAAAATATCGAGTTTTCGACAATCCTACTAAGAGTGCTCGAATCAGTGCAGAAAACACGTTTTGGAACCCACGGCTTTTCAAAACGCCCGAAAGTGTGTCATTTAGCTTTTTAGGCGTGTCTGCATGGCGCAGTGGGTAAAGCTCTTCGTCACACCATTTACATAGCAAAATAGGCTATTTTCCTCGGGGTCACGAGTTCGATCCCACCCTTGGGTACATCCGATTTTTCACAAAAAAAATTTGTTATTTTTTATTCACCCACTCGACTTAAAATCGAAAAGTAGACATAGGTCATAGAGATCAGATTTTCATCTTTTCCGATAAAATTTTGAGTACAGGCCCGATGGAAGTCCAGAATTCACGTCAAATACAAGGCAAAAATTGAAACGGAACTTCTTTTTGTATGAGGTTTGCGAGGTTTGTATTTCAGAGGGTGAGTTATACACCAAAAGAAAGCTGAGAACCTCCCCTTTCAGAAAATACAGATCAAATTTTCAAAATACAGAATTCAGCAAACTAGAAGGCATTTCAAGTCTAAAACACGTTTTTCTAGTCAAATTTGAAGAGTTTTTTAATTTCCCGCGAAATTCGCTTGAAAAGCTAAATGACACACTTTCGGGCGTTTTGAAAAGCCGTGGAACCAAAACGTAAAAAAATTCGATTCAAGTGGACGACCACCCGGTTTAGTTAGTGCATGGATTACTTACTAGAACTTAAGCTAGATTATAGAGAACTATAGAGAAACATATTAAAAATAGGATTTCTTTACACGAAACCACGGAACATTAATTAGGTTAAAAAAATAATCGGTCAATTTTGGTGAATCTACAGAGAATCTCGGCGAACTCAAAGGTGAAACCGAAATCACCCAACCCTATTTATAGCGTTACTGCAAAAACTTAGGCCTATTCCGTGGGTTAAATGTTCCCAAAATACCCATAATCTTCTAAACTACTAGAATTTAAAACATGAGTTGATAGCAGAACTATCACGAGTTGATACTATTACGAGTTGATATTTTACCTGTTACTCGGCCTGATTTGCTTATTTCTGAATTTTTGTTATATGAACTTAAAAAAGTTTCACTACCAAAATGTTTGCTCGATTCTGGCGGTCATTTTGACCAGGAAGTCTCACGTGCTCCACAAAAATTCCCGCGATAGGGTCCTTAAAATGACACCCCGGGAGGGTCAATTTTAGGGTTATGGTTGTTTTGAGTGGTCTAGGGTGAGATTCTGAGCGATTAAGCCTATCGAACTGTAATTCTCATCCGCACAATCTAATTTCCGCGAAAAGTTGACCCCCCCCTTCAGTCAACCCTCAAAAAACCAACTTTCAGGGGCTTCTGGCCGCTCCGCGGTGGAATTCTGAGCGACCCAAGTCATTTTTTGACTATAAAATTCAGATTCCCGCAAAATTTACTGCGGTATTTCACTAAAAATTCAAATGGCTGTAACTAATTTCCCCCTCCAAATTATTGATTTACCCCACCAAATTGTAAAAACGAGTAATTCTCGGTGTTTTTCCAATTGTAAAATTTTTATTTTTTTATTAGCATGTAGCCCGGAATCTCTAGTTTCTAAGTAGCTATCAACTGACTCGATGTTGTTGAGAAAGATGTAAGAAAAATTAGTTTTTATGAAACAACTCCTGTTTCATAAAACGGCTATCTCTTACTTTTTCTCCACAACAACGAGTCAGTCGATAGCTCATTAGAAACCAGAGATTCCGGGCTACATGCTAATATAAAAATAAAAATTTTACAATTGGAAAAACACCGACAATTACTCGTTTTTACGATTCGGTGGGATAAATCAGTAATTTGGAGGGGTAAATAAGTAATGTGGCGGGGTAAAACAATTTGAGCCAAATTCAAATTAGACGGGATATATTAATATTTTGCTCAAAATTCAAATTTGACGGGGCAAAAAATTAATTTGACGGGGTAAATGAATAATTTGACGGGGGAAGTACTTACAGCCATTATTTCAATAAGTGTTTTCAGCAACAGTCGAACCTGGGTAAACGGGCATCCCAGAAGTTCGTTCCCCCGCTGGGTCGGACACTTTTTTAGCTCGATTTTCATAGCTTTTTTTAAATTCTGTTTTGACAGTCCGGTCCCAAGTATCGCAAGAGTTTCGATTTTACTGATCGTTTTTCAGAATCCAAAAACCTTTTTCTATAAAAGAGTGAAACTTGGATAAACGGGCCCCCAGGTTCGACTGTATAATCGAAAAATAATTTTATTTTCAAATCTTAAACTGAAATTGTGCTTTTCGTTATATGAAATAAACAATGGCTAAATGTAATAATTTTAGATGATTTATTCACGGAAGAGGATGAAACACATTTTATAGCCTCTGGTCCCAAAAAAACCAAATTCTTCACCAACAGATGGGCACTAAGGATAGAGGGTGGTGAAAAAGAAGATGCTGATATCCTTGCACAAAAGTATGGCTTCAATAACCTGGGACCAGTCTTCGAAGGAGGCGAGTTCTACCTGTTTGAAAGTGCTAAATCCAAAAGAAGTCTACAAGGCGGCATCGCAGTTTACAGCCTGCATACATCTCTCGTGAAGAAAATGTAATTATAAGAAGCACAACATACCTCAATAAAACTTATATTTTGTCCTAGGTACTCTGGCTGGAACAGCAAGTGGCCAAAAAGCGGGTCAAACGTGACTTTCTGCCCATTAAAATCAAAAAAAGAAGTCCAGCCAGCAACATTCGCGTAAGCAGTCGGCAGCCACCCACTCACAACAGTATAGCAGAGGACAATGATCGTCTGCAACAGCAGTTGTATGCCGAGAGTATACGCAATAAAGTGTTCCACCGCCAACACCAACAGAGCAGGGTTGGACCTAACTTTGGCAGTGGTCCTGCAGCCGCTCCTGGAGACTATGATTACTATAGTAATGCAGAAAATAGACTTGATTTCAACAGCTTACTAGCTAATAGGGAAGGGCATAGGCGGCGATATGGAGCACCAAACGATCCAATGTGGAAGAGATGTGGTATTTGGTACGTGTAGGTCCCCTTCAAAAACCATTCATCTAATTACAATTTTTATAGCATAGAAGCAACGACATTGACGGAGAAATGGACCACAACGTCAAGGAGGCATGGAATCTCGGTTACACGGGTAGAGGTATCGTGCTTACAATACTTGATGATGGATTAGAACGCACGCATCCTGATATTAGTCCTAATTACGTAAGTCTCACATAAATAAGGATAGATCTTATATCTGCCTTGTTTTGGATGAAAAGTGCCTTGTTTTTGGCTGAAAAGTGCCTTGTTTTTTTCTATTAGTCACAGCAGCAAGTATACTGCAGTCAAACTGCGATGTAACGTACATCCGATATAACGTACACCCCACAGGGTTCGACAAATGTGCCTTTTTTTTTAATTTTCACAGTTGAAAAAATATGTGCCCTACAAAGGGCACAATGTGCCCTAAAAAGGGCACATAAATATGGCGCGAAAAAAATGTGCCCTGCAAAGGGCACATTGTTCCCTTTGGGCACATGATTTTTCAAAAATACGATGTGCCCTGAAATGTGCCCTTTAGGGCACATTTGTCGAACCCTGGTGAGAGTGTAAATAAAAAGCTCGCACAATACATGTATTGCTGTATATACAGCAGTGGAACCAAAGTTATGCGACAATGTTTCTCGAACGGAAAACCTAATTTGCCTTAATTCAGATCGTTCAGTGTTTCTGACCCGGTGCTCACACAGGCGAGTCGAGGTCAAGCTCGTGTTTTCTTAACCTTTTCGGTGATCATAGAGAATTTTTCTATATTTTTTGTCATTCTTTATATCTCAGTTCGAGTCTCGATTTAACGATCACTCTCGATTTAACGATCACTCTCGATTTAACGATCGACTCACTCTCGATTTAACGATCACTCTCGATTTAACGATCACTCTCGATTTAACGATCACTCTCGATTTAACGATCACTCTCGATTTAACGATCACTCTCGATTTAACGATCACTCTCGATTTAACGATCACTCTCGATTTAACGATCACTCTCGATTTAACGATCACTCTCGATTTAACGATCACTCTCGATTTAACGATCACTCTCGATTTAACGATCACTCTCGATTTAACGATCACTCTCGATTTAACGATCACTCTCGATTTAACGATCACTCTCGATTTAACGATCACTCTCGATTTAACGATCACTCTCGATTTAACGATCACTCTCGATTAACGATCACTCTCGATTTAACGATCACTCTCGATTTAACGATCACTCTCGATTTAACGATCACTCTCGATTTAACGATCACTCTCGATTTAACGATCTCTCGATTTAACGATCACTCTCGATTTAACGATCACTCTCGATTTAACGATCACTCTCGATTTAACGATCACTCTCGATTTAACGATCACTCTCGATTTAACGATCACTCTCGATTACGATCACTCTCGATTTAACGATCACTCTCGATTTACGATCACTCTCGATTCGATCACTCTCGATTTAACGATCACTCTCGATTTAACGATCACTCTCGATTTAACGATCACTCTCGATTTAACGATCACCTGGGACCGATCCAGGCGATCGTTAAATCGAGGGTGATCGTTAAATCGAGACTCGACTGTACAAACGAAAGCTTAGATTCCAAGCTATCTTCTGCTACAAAATTATTTCATTATCGTGACAAAAGTAAATGTGCAATGTGGGGTGGTCGAGGTCCTGATCAAGGTACCTCGACCTGGACTTTGACCAGCCTCCAACTTTTGTGCAATTACATACATTTGTAGATAATGGGTATTTTGTACATCACTGGAATGATTTCGATTTCCACTTTGTAATTCAACCCCTTAACCACACACGGTCAAACCTAGGGTTGTGCAATTGACAATTCGAGTCGCGAATACCCCCCATAAATTTTTCCTTTTAAAACTTTAGTAAAGAGTACCAAAATATGTCCCAGACCCCAGAAGAAGTACGTAATACATTTATTAGTCAGAACTTCGTACGCTGGCCTACACCCGAGCCTTAGGGTTAAGCCTTGACTTGTTGTTTCAAAGTGTAGTTACAACGTTTTTGAAAAGGTAACACCTCTGGTAACCAGCCTTGGGGGTTTACCAGAGATTATCTTGTTCTAATTTTTCACTGGCCTGCCACATCAATCTTTTTTAGAGTGCCTGTCTATCGAGGGTATCGATTTATCATTTTGTCGGTATATCAAGGATTGACTGTATACATTAAACGCTTCTTGGTCCCAATTCAATACACACTTGGATTGTAAATACAGGGTGTTTCAAGAAATTCGCACACTTTTAAACTGCCATAATTTTTTGTTCTGACGGGAATTGGAAATTCTGTAAACGCAGATCGTCTCAGTTTTTGATGACAATTTTTTTGGTATATAATGTCAAAAACACGATTTTTGCTTGGTCCCCCTGTGGTTTAGGTCTCACCTATCCAGAGGCCATCTACAGATCAGAGCCCAAACTACAGGGGGGACCAAGCAAAATCGTGTTTTTGACATTATATACCAAAAAATTGTCATCAAAAACTGAGACGATCTGCGTTTACAGAATTTCCGATTCGCGTCAGAACAAAAAATTATGGCAGTTTAAAAGTGTGCGAATTTCTTGAAACACCTGTAAATTAGAAGGACACTATGATCATTACCAAACCATTCATCTTTAGGATGCAGACGCATCTTACGACGTAAATGACAGAGACGATGACCCAACACCTCGCTATAGTACACTGATGAAAACAGGCATGGGACCCGGTGTGCTGGTGAAGTAGCATCAGTCTTCAACAACTCCCTTTGTATAGTTGGCATAGCCTTCAATGCACGTATTGGAGGCATTCGAATGTTGGATGGGGATGTCACAGACGCCGTGGAAGCGACTTCTCTAAGCCATAACTTCCAGCATATAGACATCTATTCCGCTAGTTGGGGGCAGATGACGATGGCAGGACAGTTGATGGTCCAGCTACACTCACTCGCAATGCTTTTGAACGTGGTATCAGGGAGGTTGGTTCACTATTTGTTTTAGCATGTTTTTTTTGACTCAAACTTAATCAATTTAGGGTCGTCAAGGCAGGGGTTCCATATTATATGGGCTTCAGGGAATGGAGGCAAAGATGCGGACTCTTGTAACTGTGATGGATATACCAATAGCATTTTCACTTTGTCGATTTCTTCAGCCACTGAAAGAGGCAATATACCATGGTTAATTTTAATCACACATTCAGTGGAGTCCTAATAATCAGACACCCCTGAAATTTCGTTTTCATACTGGGTCCGACACCTTTTAAGGCTGATTTTGAAGTTCTTTTATCACCTCATTTTTGAGTCTGGTTTTGAAAATTGCAGGGATGTAGATTTCACCGGTCGTTTTTCCAAAGTGTTTGCAATTTTTTGGTACTCTTTCTCAAAATAAGGTCCCAGTTACCCGTTTTTTTTACAGCCTGCATACATCTCTCGTGAAGAAAATGTAATTATAAGAAGCACAACATACCCCAATAAAACTTATATTTTGTCCTAGGTACTAGGTAAATTGCAGAATTTAATGAAAAACTACCGGTAAAATTGGAAAAGTGTAAAACCCTGAAGGAGTGGCGCTATGGTTTATTTTGAAAAAAAACCTTATTCGCAGGTACTCAGAAGCTTGTAGCTCCACCCTCGCCACAGCTTACTCTAGTGGAGCCACAGGCGAAAAGATGATTGTGACCACTGATCTACACCATTCTTGCACCAAGTCTCACACTGGCACCTCTGCATCTGCTCCTCTAGCTGCTGGAATCGCTGCCCTCACATTAGAAGCAAATCCTACACTTACTTGGAGGGACTTACAGGTACCACCTCTTAAATTGAAGTAATCAACTAAATTTTTGAATTTAGCACATTGTGGTCAGAACAGCCCGGCCAGTAAATTTGCGTGCAGGTGACTGGAAGTTGAGTGGTGTGGGCAGGAATGTGTCCCACTCATTTGGCTATGGTCTGTTGGATGCCGGAGCTATGGTTCGACTGGCTCAAGTGTGGCGCAATGTGCCTAGGCAAAAGAAGTGTAGAGCTTCTTACCCTGCTCCCTACAAGTATTATATTTGCATATATAGTCATAGTGCCTACCGGGGCGTACGCAGGGGGGGGGCAGGGGGGCACGTGCCCCTCCCCCCCGTAAGATTTTTTCCTTATCGGTGCCCCACCCCCCCCCCCGTCAGAAATTCCTGCGTATGCTACTGGTGCCTACTATAATAGTGCCTACCATGAGCACCGGATAAAGCTGGATATTATATGGCGAGGAATTACTCCTTGATAAAGAATCTTTTGTGGCCAACCGATGTCCAACCAAATAAGATGATGGTGGAGAAAATAAGAAAATGACCTAACTGCAGGGCTCCGAATCGTCCTTTTTAAAGGACCATACTTGTTGATGCAAATGAGAATTTGACAAATTCAAATTCGCGCGGGACAGTTCTCTTTCGTCTCGCACTCTACTCTTTGGAGTTACTTCGAGCGACTCAAAAGAGTACAGTGAGAGACGAAAGAGAAGTGTCCCGCGTGAATTTGAATTTGTCAAATTCTCATTTGCATCAACAAGTATGGTCCTTTAAAAAGATTTGTCCTTTTTTTGGCACCCCAAATCTTTTTTTATTTTTGAAAAAATATTTTTTTTTCGCTTCAAAATGGCAACAAGCACTGTATAAAATGACCCTTTTACTGTAAAACTAGTCAAAATGTCCTTTTTTTACCCAAATGTCTTTTTTTTTAAATTTTCATTCGGAGCCCTGCCTAACTGAGATGTCCGCCGATCCCTAAATTTCTTGGCTTTTTAAATTTTGTTTCCCGGGTTTTTCATATTTGCTTTAAAAACTGAAATTTCCTGGTCTTTTCTAGAATTTTCCGGTTTTTTATTATGCGTATATATTTTTTTCGCAGCAAACTTTGGTTTCGTTTTTTTTATATTTTACTTTCTAAACTATTCAAAGAAAAAGTTCAAAATAAAAATGGCGAAACCGAAATTTGCTGAAAAATTCGTATTCATCCTACAAAAATAGGAAATAAAAGCCGGGCAATTTACTTTCAGAAATCAGTCGGTGGCCACAATGACGGGTAGTTCACTATAGTTCACTATAACTTTGAAATCTAATTGAAGTTTTTCAATCTATTTAGGACTATTCCTCACGGCAACCGCCTCCACCTGCAGATATACACCAATGGTTGTGCAGGGGACCGCAACACTCAGGTCAAATACCTGGAACATGTCCAGGCCATAGTCACTCTTAGTGCCCCTAAACGAGGTGACATCCAAATCTACTTGACATCTCCAAAGGGTATTATTTATTTATTCTGCTGCTTGTTTGTATTTGAATAAAACATTATTCAGGCACAAGATCCACATTACTAGCCAAACGAGCTAGAGACACCAGCAGAACTGGTTTCCGAGACTGGGCCTTCATGACACTCACAATTGGGGGGAATCTGCCTACGGGACATGGTCCTTGGAGATCGACAATGACGGCTGGGATGGTCAGTTTTCAAATTCGGTTTTCTAAAAATAGGATCGCAAGTTTTTGTGGGCTATCTGTGGTACCGGTACATTTATAAATTTGATCGAAGAGTTTTTTTTTATGATTTTTTCGATGACATTCTGGTCATAATGGCGTTTCACTCTCTTTTCTGGTTCTGAAAAGGGGTTTAGAGAACGGAATTCATGGGTCTCGAAGAAATCAACCAAAACAGGGTTTTGAAAAACTGGGAAAACCAAAAACCAGGTTCAGTAAAATACTGGTGGTACTAGGTAACCAGGGTTCGTAATCGTCCTTTTTTTAAAAGATTTGTCCTTTTTTCGGGACCCAAAATCTTTTTTATTTTTGAAATATGATGAAGAAATGTAAAATGTTTAAACAACCATTCAAACAACCATTTTCCTTAGATTTTCTCTGATTTTGACTAAAAATCGACACTTTTATATTTGAGACCATAACTTTTTCTAAAATAATCTAAAAGAAACGTTTGACCTACCAAATTGTAGCTAAGAAACTGTAGCTAAAAAAACTTACAAAAAAGTTTTAAAAACTTTTATCTGTCAGTATCAAGTCTTGTTGCATTACTTTTGGACGCATCAAAAATGACATCTTTCGGAAAATGTAAGTTGAGCGCGTAATATCAAAAAGGTTTCTGGGATTTGTTTATGCCATGGGATAGAGGGGAAAACGTGCTACATAACTGCTATAATAGAATTTTGTATTCAAATTCACATAGGTATTAAAATAAAGCATTAAGAAAAAATACTCCGCGAAAAAATCTTGTTGCATTACTTTTGGACGCTACTGTAGCTATATGATTTCCCAACACTCACAGGCTTTTATGATTTTATTTTGTAGAGGAGGAAGTGTGCTTTTTAATGCATATTTGATTTCCGATTTGTTGTTCAAAGATCGCAGATAAAATGCGTTTCGAAATAACATGTCATTTTTAGGTCACAACATTTTTGTGGAAAAATGCGTTTAACTTTTTTTGGAATCGCAATGAAGCGTTAATTCGAAATAACAGACACTCCCAGTCATTTTGACACTAAACATAGCAATGGTTGATAAATCAACCATTCCAAAGTATTCAAAACCAGCACATAAGTTATAACACAATTTCCAAGAACTTTTTTCGTTAGGCAAAGTAGAAATTTTGACACCGGGTTAGGGTTCAGCATGGTCGATTTGCATATGAAACTGCTTTCAGGATTTAAAATTTAGTGTCAAAATTGAAATTCCGCTCAAGACGAAAAATTGAAAAATTCAACCTTTGAATGTTTTGTCTGGCTCAAATTGTTTTACCCGCCAAATTACTGATTTACCCCGCTAAATTTGAATTTACCCCACCAAATTCGAATTTTTAGTCAAATATTGCAGTAAATTTTGAGGGAATACGAATTTTATAGTTAAAAATAACTCGGATCGCCCAGAATCCCACCCCGGAATGGCCAGAAGCCCATGAAAGTTGGTTTTTTAGGGGTTACTAAAGGGGGAGTAAAATTTTTGCGAACATTCGATTAAGCGGATCAGAATTCCAGTCCGATAGGCTAAATCGCTCAGAATACCACCCTGAACCATCTCAACCATCTTAAACCACCCTAAACCATCCAAACCAGTATCTTAATCCCCTAAATCAGTGCTTAGGGTGGTTTAAGATAGTTGAGAATGGTTCAGGGTGGAATTTTGAGCTATGGAGCCCATCGGACCCGAAATCTGATCGCTCAATCGATTTTTCGCAAAAAGTTTACCCTCCCCTTTTAGTAAACCCCAAAAACCAACTTTCAAGGACTTCTGGCCATTCCGGGGTGGGATCCTGAGGGATCCAAGTTATTTTTAACTATAAATTCGTATCCCGCAAAATTTACTGCAATATTTGACTAAAAATTCGAATTTGCGGGGTAAATTTTAAATTGGCGGGTTAAATCAGTGATTTGGCGGAGTGAATGAGTATTTTGCTCAAAATTCAAATTTGGCGGGGTAAATCAGTAATTTGGCGGGTGAAATTAGTTACAGTCGTTTTGTCTTGAGCGAAATTTGAATTTTGACACTACATTTTAAATCCTGACAGCAGTTTCATAAGCAAATCGACCATCTGAACCTAATCCGTGTCAAAAGTATTTTCATTGTATTTTCAGTATTTTCATTGAGGTGAATCGACTACTTTGCTTCGAATAGGAAAAAAATATTATGACTTCCGGACTAATAATAAGAATAATATTTCAGACGCAGAACTACTGAAGTGGGACTTAGTAATGTATGGACAGATGTGCCAGTAGGAGCATTAGGTGCCGAAGATGCTCTCATGTCTGTAGCTCAGAGGTCGGTGGGACTACTGGATGAGCCTTCCAGAGCTGCATCAACAGGAAATGCGTGGTGCTTGACAGCCATCACCTCATCAATACTACTGCTCTTTCTTGTGGTCAGACAATGACAATGATATTATTGATTTTTGGCTTTTTTTCTACACTTGCCCAAATATCTTGTCTAATTCTCACTTATTTTCACAAAAATGAAATTTGTATCTGTAAATAGAGCGAGTAAAAAATGTGAACAAACAAAAATTCATGGAACGCAAACATGTTAGCCATTCTTTTAGCAATCAAATTCAGGGTGTCACTTTGGTTCTATTTTAGGGCAATTCACCTATTTTTTTGAAACTTCACCCTACAAAAAAATTCAAAAGTAGGACAAAAACTAGTTTTTTTGGCATGTCTTTGAAAATAGTTTTCCTACAATTTATTTATACTGCCCAAAATTCAAATTGATTGGCCCTACTTTGAAAATTTTATATGGTCACCCTGATCTAATCTGCATACGACAAAAACCACAATAACAGACCATGATTTTTGGGTTCTGGTAGAAGAAAATAAAGATTTTGTAACCCCCAAAATCATACTTTGGTAAAAACGGCGCTAGGCGGAAAAGCCACTTTTGGCATTTTCACCGCGGTTAAAAGCCACTTTTCGATTCTGTAAGAGTTCGTTATTTTGAATTAGCATGAGTCTGGAAAAGGCAATTTTGGAGTTGAAAATTCCGGTCAGCAACAAGTTGCGATAATCCAAATTTGCAAATATTTGCCGAATAATGCCAATGATTTTGTCGCAATTCGAATTGTCGCAATCTCTTGCTGACCAAAATTTTAGAGTACAGTGGTGGAGTACAGGAGTACAGTAACCAACATAAACAAGTAACCCAGCATGAACCATAAACAGCTGTCGAAAAGCTAATAGTGGCTTTTCCGCTTAGCGCCGCAAAAACATAAGTGGCTAAATTAGTATATAAAATATCAAAAACGTATATAAAATGCCCTTTGTGATTTAAGCGTCCCCATCCAGAGGCCATTTACAGACCAGGTCTAAATCCCAGAAGGGACCGACCAACAATCGTGTTTTTGACAATGTATACAACGCCAAAATTCCGCATTTCAATTTTCGCTATTTTTCTATAAATTTACGAAGTTTTGCGATTTTCGAAAAAAATGAGCCGTACTTTTTCTTTTATGATTCACAACTTTGGATTGTAAAAATTTCTGAGTTTCGATTTTTTTTCTAGTTTCGACGCATTTTTGTTATATGCAAAAGAAAAAAGAAAGAAAAAAGTTGAGTCAATTTCTGTCTATAAATTTTTAAAATTCAATCTTTAAAAGTTGTGATCGTGCCAAAGTAAGCATATTTCTTAGGATACCCTGTATGATTGGAACCCCAAGGAATTTAGTTGTGTGTTTTTTCATCAATAACTGCTTAGATGCGCTTTCTTCAAATAGGTCGGCCTCCGGCCTCCCTTCTTTTGCTTCATAGCTTTCTTTTTGATTTTAATAATTGCAGAATATTGTATTTTTCTATTTTTATTTGCAGTATTATTTACGATTTAAAAGACTAAGCTGGACAATGTTACATTTTCGCTAGGTGTTTTCTCTGCCCAGCTAATGTCGCTAGTCATTCATATAAAAAAGGCAATTGCCTGTGTGTTTAGTGTATGTACAATGGCGTTTTTGTTTAAATTGTTTATTTGGTTTGATTTAAATTTTTTGTAGTCATCAATAAAATCTCCAAATTTGACAGATCAAGTTTTTTAACACTGGAATGCCTGATTGTACTAAGAGTACATCCTGGTGCCGAATTGCTTTTTGAAAAAATCACTATTTGCGGGTCAGCTGCCTCTACGAACCAACCAAATCAACATTTTTCGTATGAAACTTCAAGAGGGACGATCTCGTCAATTTCTATTATCGAATACAGTGATTCATAACTTTAAAGAAAGCGCAGATTACGGGCTTTCAAATGAGATATCATTTAAGTATTTATAACCATTCAATGTAAAAAATTTACTTCAAAGAAAAAATTGTGTCATCTGTTGAAAACGTTGTTGACACTTAAGGACCGAACAAAAAGTGTAATAACGTCATTTTTTTAGTTATCAATGTATATCATTAGACAGAGTAAAAAAACTGCATAACAAAACAAAGCTAGAATTTAATTTTAGCTATAGTTTTGTTAGAAAACAAGCTAAAAGATCCGTATACAAGTTCAATGATTAGTAATTTTTTTGAATTGGCGGGGGACAGCCGTTGTCGGAGACGGCAATGGCCTTTAAAGGGGCATGCCCACGCCAATAAGTCTGATTTCAAATGTTTGAATTCCCGGGCACCAGTTTTTCAGATGAAGACAAAATAAATTTGAATTTGTTTCTCATTTCAAAAATTTTTATGGTATGCTTCTAGTCGTCTCAGGCCTTGCACACAATGGTGACTGTAAAATTCAGCAATCCTCACTCGAAATGGCCATAACTCTTTTTAAAAATTTTCCAAAAATTATTCCTTTCGTGCCATTTTGTAGCTGAGCGCTAACTGTGCGACATGTTTCTTTTTATCGCCCTTCTTGTTTACCCTGTTTCATATAAAATGTGGTCGTTGTGCACGTTTCTTGTTCAATGCTGTTTTGGCTTTATGCTGCGGTAAGAGCACGATTTGTATTGTTTTCAGGTTTATTTCGCTGATCTGCAAATTCAAAATCTCAATCGCTAGACAAAATGGTTGGCCGAGTTCGTACCAAGACAGTCAAGAAGGCTTCGCGAAATATCATAGAGAAGTACTATCCCAAGTTGACGCGTGATTTCCACACCAACAAGCGAATTTGTGAGGGTAGGTGGCTCTATATGTGTTCGTGGAACTCCCAAAAAATTTTGCCTTGGTCCCCCCTGTTTTTTTTTTCATATAATTGATGTTATTCACAGCATGGTGTTCGAATAGTTGGCTGAAAATGTGTTTTTCTCGAAATAAAGAACACTGTATGCAAGAACTCGTACTTTAAAAATTCTTGGCTGAGCCTTAAGTATGTGAGCCCTTGTCCATTTACTACGGTGGACAGAAAGGTGAACTTCCATTGAATTAAGGGTCGCCGAAGGCCGGCCAGGTAAAAAACCCTTTAAGGAATTTTTCTCTTTAATGATTTTTTTACCTGGCCGGCCTTCGGCCGACCCCTAATTCAATGGAAGTTCACCTTTCTGTCCACCGTAGTAAATGGACAAGGGCTCACATACTTTAAAAAAGGTTTTTGGCTGTTTGATACTTTTTAAGACTTTTGAAAAAAATATCAAAACAAATCAACAGGGGGACCAAGGCACAAATTTCAAAAAATTACGAAAAAAAAACAACAGGGGGACCAAGGCAAAATTTTTTTTGGGAGTTCCACGAACACATATAGAGCCGGGTAGGTTATATTCACCGCTATTTTAACACATATTTGACCTTATATCTTTCAGAAATAGCAGTGATCCCGAGCAAAAAGATGAGAAACCGAATTGCTGGGTATGTTTCTTGATTTGTGTTTCAAGTTTGTGACAATTTTGCTTTCTATCCACTACCATAATTTTGTAAAAGCGTGTGCCGAAATTTTGTTCTGCTTCATAGTGCTTCCTAAATCCTGCTTCCTAGTCACAATCCACTCTATTTAGGTTCACCACCCATTTGATGAAGCGTATCGAGAAGGGGCCAGTTCGTGGCATCTCCATTAAGCTGCAGGAAGAGGAACGTGAGCGTCGCGACAACTACATGCCGAGATGTCTTATCTGGATCCCTCTCTCCATCCGTCACTCGCCGTTGACCAGGAGACTAAGGAAATGATCGAGCATTACGTAAGTCAACTTTAGCTTGGGTGAGTGAACATGAAGCACGTCCGTATTTTTTAGGGCCTGAGCATTCCAGTTGAGCTGAAGAGCGCTGCTCGTCGTTAAGAATCCAACAGAATCGAAGTTGCAGTCTCATTTGTTGTTATTCCTGGTATTTGTCAATTGTTTGTTGGAAATAAAATATTCTTGTAGTCTCTGTGGAACTCATGTTTTCTGAGATGGTGCATGGTAGACATGGTAAAATGAAGTGTCAGAAGGCAGAAGCCTAGAAATCCAAAAACGACACTTTGAATAGCGAAAATATGAATAGATTAAGCGAGCTGAGATTAAAGATTTGTAGTAGTTTGGGTACGATTAAGCGTGGGTAGAGTACCCGCTAGGTGGCTTACCTTAATATAAGCAGGGTAATTTGCCAAGTACCTCTCGGAGACCATACACATGATGTTATCAAGCGAGAAAATAATTTCCGAAATTGTTTTATCGTGGCACTATGTAGATATGAATGTACACAGGCACAACCTATATACAATGATCAAATAAAATGGCGTAGGATTATGTCACGGTAGAACTTTGTCCGGTAGAGCTTTGTTGTTTACACCTTCCATCCAATGGCAAATGGGATCCGTTTATGTTTGGTTGAAAAATTAACGGACTTGTAAAATTACAATTGGTGTCGCGGAATGGCATTTGGACGAATAACTGAGACGAAAAAATTGCTTGACCTCAGAAGCGAGTTATTGACCAATTGAACTCGATAAAGCTGTGCAAGAAATGTAAAATTCAATATTTTCAAGATGAAAAACCAAAAATTACAAACCGAGACTCGTTTTGTCCCTAAAATTGGGTATTGCTGAACAAGATGATAAGTGTTACGGAAAAAAAGATCGCAAACTGTGAGACGACTAGAGAAACACCATAAGAACGTTTGAAATGAGAAACAAATTCAAATTTATTTTGTCTTCATCTGAAAAACTGGTGCCCGGAATTCAAACATTTGAAATGAAACTTATTGGCGTGGGCATGCCTCTTTAAACAAGTTTTTTTTGAGAGTCTTGCTAAACACTTCCAAAGCCTCTTTTACCCTACTTCAAATTTTTTTCTGGTGCAGTTTTTTTACTCTGTCTAATGATATACATTGATAACTAAAAAAATGACGTTATTACACTTTTTGTTCGGTCCTTAAGTGTCAACAACGTTTTCAACAGATGACACAATTTTTTCTTTGAAGTAAATTTTTTACATTGAATGGTTATAAATACTTAAATGATATCTCATTTGAAAGCCCGTAATCTGCGCTTTCTTTAAAGTTATGAATCACTGTATTCGATAATAGAAATTGACGAGATCGTCCCTCTTGAAGTTTCATACGAAAAAATCTTGACTTGGTTGGTTCGTAGAGGCAGCTGACCCGCAAATAGTGATTTTTCAAAAACAAATTCACCATCGCGTTCAGCGCGCAACCCATTTACACCTACTTAACCCATCATTGAAGCAAAAAGAACACGTGCCATTGTATACAGCATGAGTTTCTCTATCCAGAGTCTAAGATGGGCGGACCAGGCCTTGCCGTGTTAACGCGCATTTTTTAAAGTAATATTTTGGCTCGACTCAAGGAGTGGCTGAGATTTATTGTGACTTCATTCACTAAGCTGGCTGATTTCGTATTGCTTTTCGGATTTGTATTGTAGAAGAAGAAGTACTTCGGAGTTTATCAAGAAATCCTAACAATTTTGAAAGGCCATAACTTTTTCAATAGGTCTAATTCCATAATTCTGTAAATGCAGATCGACTCAGAATGACTCAGCATGGGAGTTTTTTAGTATCTCATGTCCTTTTAAAACGAATTTTTTGAAATAAAAGGTGTTGAGTTTCGTTCAATTTTCCTTCGAAGTCCATCACAAAAAATTTACTGTCGCTAAAAAGTTCTTTTATTACTACTAAAATAAACAAGAAATCATTCAAAATGTTTTGAATATTTTTTCAACTTTGGGCAGACTAGCTTGTGTCCAAACTCAGACCAATCATGTTTTTGACAGTGTTTAGAGCAGTATCTAGCCAATTTACAGCTGCCGCACTTCATTGTTTTCCCTTGTGCACCACAACAATGGCAGGATTGATCAAATGGAGGGGCTGTGCCCAACAAAATATAAGCCGGGGACTGTACATGCAGAATCGACTCTCCATCCAGGCCAATCCTCATGTGGGGTTGATTAAGGACAGGGTTCTGTTGGGTGAAAATGTTTCATTAACTCCTGTTTGTTAGCTGTGTTAGGCCAATTGTAGATGGCCATCTTTTGGACAGAGTCTGTTTCGTCCGACACTTGTAGGAAAACAGCATTGATTGTATGAGGCCAGTTGATGACTTTGAGTTGGAGAACATAGCCACCATACACATGGTCTTTGGCAGCATCCATGTCTTTGAGTGTGATTGGCTTAAGTGAGACTAGACTGGGTGGTTGAGCTGATAGCTTTGGGGTAGCCAAGGTTACAGGTGAGAGAGGGTATTTTTTATCTTCCATATCAGCAAAGAGCTGCCGACTCTTAACCAGCAAAAGGCGTCTATGAGGATCAGACAGCAAAAGCTTGCTTGTAGAAGATTCTTTAACAAACCAAAATTTTTATTTAGAAGAACATCCCAATAAATTTCTTGCGTAGGGTGCAGGCCACCCCGTAAACCGGAGAATAGTCAGTTTTGAGATAGTTTTTTTTCAATTTGTTGATATTTTTAAAATAAAAGTACTTTTAGTGAATTTCTTTGCTGAGGCCACCTAGTAGCTGAAATTTCTCAGGAGTCTAAATCACAAATCTGAATTTAAAAATAAAGTTAGATTAACCCCTGGGAACCTGTGGCGACGAGATATTCCGGTAAGCCAATGTCATAGATCATGATACATAGACCAATGTCATAGATGGTATTCGATAAGGTGCAAAATTATCAAAAAATGTTTTGCTTGATGGCCTGTAAACCGTGTTTATGCCCCAGAATGACCGAAGAGTATTTATTCTTTATGCCAAAAGACGCAAAACGCAAGCCAAAAGCGCGAGTCACATTTTTTTGTACAGAAGGGGGAGCCACGTTTTTGCCAAATAATAGTCTGGGATATTGGCCCTACCAGAATATCTTGTCGCCACATGTTGCCGTTCCAGTGTTAAAGTTGAACTAAAGTTGGATTGCTGTGATTTTTAATGACGACCATCCAACTTCAGATAAAGATATCTAAGCATTATTTAGAAATTCTATTTTGCGATTCAGATTGATTAGAAAATTTCAGCTGGCCTCAGAAAAAAAATTTGCATAAAAAGTACTTTTATTTGAAAAATCTCAGAAATTGAATAACTGCCTATTCTAAAACCGGCACCCCATCAAGTTTGTCCACGCATAGGGTTCGACCCTTTTTCAACTCAATTTTAAAAGTATTTTACCGGTTATGGTTCGGGAGCGTAATATTAAAGTTGAAAAGTACCTGAAAATTTATTCTTCGGATTGCCTGGAACACTCTGTGCCTTTAGCACGCTGTACATTTTTTTAGCCTGTATTTAAGAGGGAAGTCTAATGGCAGGAAACAGGGCAATTGTAGGTCTTCTGCAGCAAGACCTGCTTTGTAGCAAGCGAAAAACTGTTGCTGATCTTTGTTTGCCAGATGGTACAGTGCCTTGCGGTAATAAGCGCAAGGCACTTTTGGGTGATCTTTGGCAGCTACAGATAGGAAGGCGTCAAAACTTTTGATCATTTCTTCTCTCTCTATTTTGCTGGGCTCATCCATTCGCGCATAAATAGTGCCTTTGATGTAGTAGAAATTATCTGCTAGCGCTTTATATAGTTTGAGAACTAATTCTACCAATTCTAGGGCATTTTTATGGTCACCCTGTAATGTTTCACTCAGAATGGCGATTTCCAAGAAAAATGGGTCACTAGGAAATTTTGACAGTATTGGGCTTTCACCAAGTCGACCTTTTCTACTTCCACGAGTGTTCAGGTGAACATAACAGGTGTTGACTTCAAGTTCATCTGAATTTTGTGGTTTTACTTTTGACAATTTTAAATTTCGGTGATACAGTCCACACTTTTGGGGTGTACATTGCCGGTAGTGTCGACTATATTTAAAGGGAGGGTACATCTCTTGGCCGTATCTGGTCCCGCATGGAAATCGTTTTAATTCAAATTCAAACAGATTTGAAGGTTGCTGGTTCAAATCCTTCTGGTCGCATACTTTATTTTTTTAAGATTTTTTTCCGAGCTTGGTATCGAAATTATCTTAAGGCTCTTAGGAGCACAACAAAGACTACTTGAGCTAAGTTAGAGCCTATTTGTTAGAGTCCCCCTCCCCCGTTTGAATTTGAATTGAAACGATTTCTGTGCGGGACCAGATACGGACAAGAGATGCACCCTTCCTTTAAGGATCTCACGGCCTTTTAAAATGTCCGAAAAGATGTACTTTAAGCTTCCCATAAATTTTTTAAAGAACTCTCTAAAATTTACTAGAAAAATAAGTTTTGTACTTCAAATGGCGTCTAGTTCGCATACATCCTTGATACAGCAAAGATCCCCTTGCATCGAGAATATAATTTTCGGGCGCTAGTGTAATGATCCAGCCCCACCTTTTCGAGCCTTTTGAAAGGCTGTGGATCTTCGAGTTGGCTCCTGCCTTTTATCTCTCTCTAATCGTATCACTCTTCATTAAAGCTACCATCCCTCTCCCCTGAGAGAGCCTAACCCTCATCAAAAAACAAAGGTTAGGTTCACAACGCAGCAAAATGATCAGCGGGAAAAAATGCAACAGAACTAGGGCCAGGACACTTGCAAGACAAACATCTTATTTCGACTAATTTGAGACAAAACAATTTGACCCTAAAAGTACCAGAAGTACGACAAGGTATTTGAAAAAAGTAAAAATATCATTGTGTAGAGCGTTAAAAACTGCATTAGTAAACTGCCTCTATTGCAGTTTTTAACGCTCTACACAATAATATTTTTACTTTTTTCAAATACCTTGTAAATTGTTGAAAATATTACACAAAGAGTGAGCAAACACCCTTATTTCTATAAAAAAGTTGTTGGTTTTTAGGTACTTTTAGGGTCAAATTGTTTTGTATCGAATTAGTCGAAATGAGATGTTTGTATTGCAAGTCCTGGCACTAGTTCTGTTGCATTTTTCCCGCTGACCATTTTGCTGCGCTATGAACCTAAGATTCTTGGAAATTTTGACGGAGAATAAGCTGAACCAGCTGTCCTTAAAAATCAACATAAAACAATTCATTTTTTCAAATTGGCGCCCTTTCTTTTTCCGGTAGTTTTTTGAAATAGAAATTGAACCAAGGTCACTTTCAAGACTGAAATTGATCGCTCTTTCAGATGGAGTAAAGTTGTAATTTCCAACAAAGCCTCTAAAAGGTTGTAAACAAGAAATATAACCTGGATGACTAAGTATTCTTCTATCAATAACACCATGAAACAACTCAGGTATTTTCACATTTTGCTGATCCAGGTGAATAGCTGCTGAAAGTTCAGCCACTAGTTTGGCATGGTCTTTGTTTTTAAAAGCAGTCATGGCTGATTTCATATGTTCCCAAATTTTGAGTACCCGAGCAGCTGTGACTGAGCCTTGTTTGGCTCTTTCATTAACCACACCAAAATGCTCTTTACAATTGAGCAAGTCAGATTCTGGTGGAAGTAGCGGAGACATTGATTGCACTTGCAAGTCTAGTATAGCCTTTGGTGACTGCTTTAAGTGCTCCAGTCTATTAGCAGCTTCTACATTGCCAAGAGATGCAGCCCGTTGCAACCAAACCATACCTTGTTGTATGTCTTCATCCAAAGGGAATATAGACCCAGTTCCACGAGCGCCAAAATAGCAATCGGCCAAATTGAGCATTGCTGGAACATCATTTTGTTGAGCGGTCATTTTCAAATGCTGAAAACCCCATATAGTTTGATGAAAATTTTAGGAGGGGCTGAAGGCCCATCAGAGGTCATTTTACCTATACTATTTTAGACTTTTACACTTTTTTATTCCATAAAGTTTTTAAAAAATAAATTTGAAGGGGCTAAAGCCCACTTAGCTCTTCTGGCTACGACTACAGGTTCAACTCATCGGCAAGCTTGGCCATTAGGCAGTCGATTTTTTAATTCTTTGGTACAGTCAACTCTCACACCTGTTGGGACCGGCTCTGGAGTGTCACTATAGCGAGGGTGTCACTTTAGTCATTTTCTTTTAGCCAAAACCAAACTAACCGACACCAAGGTGTCACTGTAGCGGGGGCTGGCTGTATAATCTTGTGTGAAAATTACCATAAAAGCTGTCTCCAGTGACCGCTTCACTCCTGTTCCATTTTGGTATAGTAGACCAAGAATGTTGGTGGAAGGTCCATAATTATTGTTGACCGCTTTTTGATACCACTCAACGGCCAGTTTCAAGTTTCTCGGAACACCCTCACCATTTTCATACCGCAAGCCGAGAGCATGTTGAGCTTCTGCAATACCTACTTTTCCAAACATTGTATTTGTAGGCATTTCAGCAGCTTTGTTTAACCACATCAAAGAAATTTTTAGATCGCGTTTAACTCCTAGTCCCCTTGCATAGAGCAAAGCCAAATTGTACATTCCTTCAGGATTGCCACCAGTTGCAGCCTTTGCATAATAATTGGCAGCTTTGGCGTAATCCTGTAATTTTTAAACTCTATTTCGACTATTACGGTTGAAGAGGCATGCTCGTCGCCAACGGAAATATTGTAAGAGGCGTGTAACTTTAACTCCCATAGGGAAATATTCCCATGGGCGGCGAGCATTCCCCTTTAAGGCAGTTCACAAAGCAGGTCGACCTAAGCGTTTTTTTAACGCTGGAAAGGCCATAATTTTTTTCCTCCGGTGAATTTTTTTGTCCGTATCTTTTTTGTAGCTAAGATTAGAACTTCAAGATGTCGCTACGCGGCATATATGCTGGCGCGATAGTGCGTGCTACATGCTACATAATGCATGCTACCGCCAGGGTTTGAACCCGCGACCCCAATATCTACCCTATAATACCTTGGTCTCCCTTGTGGGTTTTAGCAACTTTAAAACACATAATCTGTAAGAATGGACCGCTTGTCATGAGAGGTTGGTGAAAAAACATGACGAAAAAATGAAAATTTTCTGTTATTCCTCTTTTGTAGCCCGAACTGTGGGGAGCTCAAAATAGCTATTAATTTTTTCCTTATGGCCAGAACCTAGGTTAGCCTTACAGATTGTGCATTATAAAAGAGCTGTAACTTTTTTGGGCGGGACACCCCCAACTTTTGATAATTTTTTTAGACAGTAAATCGACCATTGCACGTCAAATGGTGTTAATAGAATTTCGATTCTAATTGCGGAACACCCCTGACATTTTTTTGTGACAGACTACAGAAAACAGCGCTATAGCAAGTATGATGAAGGACTTTAACATAAGCTATTGACCCGCTACACCTGATAAAAACAAATTTCAATAAAAATGATTAGGTCCGTATTTGGGTCGACATTGGACCAAGTGTGTCTGGGTGTCTACCTAGGCCTACATAATCATTTTATCCAAAATTTTTCAATCAAATGCAGCTTGTTAATGGCTTATTTTTAAACGCGGCGTCTTAGCTACAAGATTTAACGAGCAGAAATTTTTTTCAGTAGAGCAAAAAAATTTATAGCCCTCACCTCACCGATTTCAAAGGTTGACACTTGGGTCGACACCAGTGTTTCCGAAAGTAACCCTACACCTACGATACAGTACGCGTAAACTTAGAAAATACCCTAGACCTACACGTACACTTGACAATGAAACATACCGAACACCTACATATACACTATAATTAAACGTACATCTACCTGTACACCTACACTTGAAATTAAAGAAACCCTACCCGTACACATACACATAAAATTAAACGTACAACTACCCGTACACATACTGTTTGGCGTACTGTACAGTACGGTACACTAAGTGTACTATAATAATATTAAGGTACTATGGTACATTAACTGTACCGTACTGTACGGTACTGTAGTGTATGTTTACGGGTACGTGTACGTTTAATTTTAGGTGTATGGGACCCATACTATGGGTACCTGTACGTTTGGTTTTGGGTGTTAATATAGGTTAGATAGTACATGTAGGTGTTAATGTAGGGGTTACTTTCGGAAACCTTTGCCCACAATCGTTGTGAGCCTTCAAAAAAGAACATCTAATTTCAAAAATTATGATTGTGGCATCGTGTTTTAACATAGAAAGTGGCGCATTTTAAATAGAGATGATGATGGCACGGTATGACCAATGGTCAATAATTATGTTGAAGTATGCCACAAACCCGTCCCTTCTTAACGTTATAGCAGCTGACATAAGATTATAGACTACCTGCTTAATATTACCTGTTTAACGCTTACCTGTTTAACACGCTTACCTGACGCTTACCTTACCACGCTTACCTGTTTCGAAAAAAAAAAGTACCTGTTTAACGCCACCGCTTCCGTCCGGTGGTGATGACCAAGAAGCATACCACCTGAAAAATTAGGATCACATTTCTGTCAGAAGTTGACTCTTAGACACTATTCTCAAATCAATATTAAATTTTTAGTTTTATATTATAGTTCTCAGTTCCCAAAGACCCTGAAAAACGCGTCCCAAAATTTGGTCAACCGGCAAATATTGGTTCAAACCGAATATTACAGTTAACACGTACGTTATATTAGGTGTACATTATATCGAAGGTTGGCTGTACCAGAGTATTGAATTTTTGACGCTACTCGTTTTTAATCCCCTCCTCCCCCAATCGAATTTTCTCGAAGTGGTCAAAAATTATTTTTAAGTAATAATTTTGCCATAAAAGACCGAAAAAGTAGTTTTAAAAGAGATTAAGGGCTGTATTGGGACTGGAAGGGAATAATACAGGGGCCACTATTTGCATGTTTCTCAACTCGGGCATGGCAAAAACTGACTCTATATGCATTTTATGATCAAGTGTGCTTCTCGGAATCATGTCTAAGGTAAATGAGTGCGCGCATCTCTAACTCCAAGCCCCTGCGCCACCGAAGCCCCACCCCGGTATTGTAATTTTTTATGCGAAACTATTTTTGATCAGTGCTATTTTCAAGGCTGGGAAACATTTGATCAGAGAATAAAAAGTTTTACAAATTTATTTGTGTGAATCGGTAATTAGGCAAGGAAATGAGTGTTTGGTTGCAGTATAGAATCCCCCACGCAAAGTGCTCGGATGGAGGAGATAACTTCATATTCGTGTTTCTCGACTCCGATTTCATGAGAAAGTTGTGTGCGCATCTCAACTCCAAGCCCCAAGCCCTCTCCCCCTTCGGCACCCTTCAGGGGCGCAGGGCGCTTGATGAATTAAAGACTCGTGCACAGACTTACTTGCGACATGAATCCAAGCAAAACTCTTGATCGAAAATGCATATAGAAGCTCATTTCGCCCAGCTGCAGTGACCAAAACGTGGTAGAACACCCTTATATACGATGGTTTGGTCACCTTGGTCCCCCAAAGCAAAAAGTCAAAATTTTAGACAATAATTTTTTTTCAAAAATGTACGACCGCCACCTAAAACATTTTTTGCATGTATTGGGGAATGAGAATTACAAAAAAGTTGTCAAAGCACGTTTTTTCGAGGATGACGTATACAGTCGACTTTCGATACAACGCAACTTCGATAAAGCCACCCAGAAATGGATTGATTTGGTCAGGAGTATTGTTATACTCCGGTAGGGTCGAATTTTTTATCTCCACTCTCTTTCCCTTTGACAAGGATGTGAAGGCTATTTTCAAAATCCCAGAAAATATTGTCGTCATCCATATTTAAAGGGCGTCTACCGAATCTAGGAATGTTCTCAAACTCTTTTGCGCTCTTTTTAACATCAGCTACAGAGATTCCAAGTCGACTGCTCGCCATTTCATATTGTTCCTCTTCAGTGGGCAGTACTCTGTGGAAATCGTCATTTCGGACTTGTTTGCCTAGCTCATATTCCACATTGCTCAACTCTATTTGCACTTGTTTGTTGGATGGATTCAAGGCTAGTGCGGTAGTTAATGATGTCTTTGCCTTTTCCAGCTTACCAATTTCAAATTGTGCTCGCCCTAGACGGTAGTAACCCTCCACCAGGTAGGCTGCATCATTACACATTGTTTGGCATATTCAACAGCTTTTTTGATGAATTCTGGAGTGTCAAGCAATAGATAAGAAGCACTAATATTGGAGTAGATCACCGGTTGCTCCTCCGTTCAACAGACTCCAATTTCAAGATTTTGTTGTAAATGGAAATCGCTTCCCCATATCTAAAACATCAAATAATAGGATTTCCAATGAGCGGCAAAATTTTGAGAGAAAACAACATTATGGATAATCATCTCTTATAAAAAAAATTCCTGAATACGTTTGAGATCAGAGCCCGGTTTCAGGGCTCATTCTGTTCTAAATTCGAAAGGATTTTCGGACCAATAATCGGTCAGATTATGGATTATTATGCAATCGGGCACAAGTCAAAATGATGTCAGGAAGCTGAGATATTCTTAAAAGTAGAGGAGTGATGTTAATTCTCTTGGCGGTCTATTAAAAGCAGTCCTATATCAGCTCATTGTGATTTTCTGTCTTGATCTCAAGGAATTCGGATTCAGGAAGACATTTTGGTAAGAGTGGTGACTTTCCATAAGCCTTTTCTTTCAAAAATGTCAATTTTTTTTATTAAAAATTTTAAAAGTTGGATCATGAAGTCTTGCAAATCAGTATTTTGCCGATAAAATAAAAAAATCCACTTACTTTTTTCCTGGAAACACTTGTCTGCCCTTGCCTTTAATTGAGCTGCTTCTTCATCAAAATTTTTCTCGCCACCATTAACATATAACTTCTTCATTTCTTCCAAATTTGCTGGCTGTTCACCTAATCCAACCAGTGCACTATCTAATTCTTTCCAAAATTTAGCGAATTCATCATTAGATAATATGGGTTTGCACAATGATGCACCTGATTGCGCGTGTGTCTGATGACTGTAATAAATTTATCTTCCGATTCGTAGTTGTTGAATGGATCAGATTGAGTTAGTTTGTTAATAGCTTTAGAGACGGCCTCAATAGCCATGCATAGCGCAGTCACATCCCACTTATCTGTGTTGCCTTCTTTGAAAATATTTCTCATTTTGGTGGGTGGCTTGAACAACTGTAGCAGCTGCTGACCATAGTCATCTCCATCAACCCATTTCGTGTCTAGAGAATTTAGGCTACAGTAATGGGACCAGCGTTGAAGGAAAATTTTGCACAATATTTGACTAGCTTTTGAACATAGTTGTAGTATATAGCAATGGTTGAGAAGTCTAAAACTTTTGATTTTCAAATCAATTTTTGTAATTTTTCGTCTTACTCTTTGGGATCTTCTGATGGTTGAGCTTCTTGCGACATTTGCATGCCCAGTTATCTATTCTAAATTTATTAACAAAATCAATACGGTTTCTAAAATACAGGGTGGCCGTTGCGTAGTCATTTCCGGAATCCGTACTTTTTATCTTTTTTTGGCGTTCTATTTTTGCAAGCAGGGATTAATATTAATAACTAGGAAGGCGCCATCCGCATTTGCGGCTTGTCCGCACACCATAATCTCCACTATAAGTTCTTATAAACGCTTATTTCAGTAGAGAAACCTGAGTAGCACTACCTTAGTATCACTACATAATTACCACTACCTGAGTACAACTACCTGGGTTTCCTCGCCTGAATAACCCTTTCTAGGTCTGCCCCATCTGAAAATTATTTACTATAGAACACACTGCGGAGTAACCCGCACCTGGGTAATCCCAACTGGAGACCACTTCTTGGGTGCCACCACCTCGTTACCTCCCTTCTAAGATCCCCCTCCTAGACAACCCTTCCTTTTCCTAAATGCCACCACCTAGGTAACCCTACCTGGGTACTACCTTCTAAATGCCACCACCTCGGTAACTCTTTCTGATTAACACCGCCTGCCTATTCTTTCTTGTGTACCCCCAGCTGGGTACTCATTCACGCAAACCCCCATGTGCTTGTCCGCCCACTTTGACCTTTCACACTTTTCATATTTCACTGTTTGATAGCTCATTTCGTAGCTGAGATTCTTTAGTTTTCATCAACTAAAAACATCAACACCGACTTCATTACAAAAAATGGCTCGAAAAGGGGTTTAAAGTCAAATTTCATGCAAAAATCCACCTAGAGCAAAACTGAGTTCCGAGCTTATCCGGGCCACTTTGGCCCTTAACACTTTTCACAATCCACTCGTTGATAGCTCATTTTGTAGCTGGGGTTCTATAGTTGTCACCATTTGTGGTGGCACGGCACGTCAAAATTTTAATTTCATAGCACATTAAAACCAACAGAACGCCAATATTTTCAAGTAGTTTTTAGGGTTGGGTGATGGGAATATTCCCGGAATATTCCGGTTTATTCCCTGTCCGAATCTTAAGGCGAAAACACAATGAGGAGGCAGCATCCTCAATCAGACTCCGCAAACAGCACCCGCAGTCTGTTTTAGCCTCCACACTCTGTTCACAATGAGGTGCCAGCATCCGCAGTCAGCATCCGCGAACAGCATCCGCAAACAGAATTCTTATTGTGAACACTCAGAGTGCGGATGCTGTTTGCGGATGCTGTTTCCACAGTCAATATAATTTTTGTGAAGATTTACTAACAACTTTACTCACAATTTCCCACTCAATCAAAATATTTTTTTCCAGCCGACTTCCATATGCAATGGTGGTTTAAAAATCGGAAAATGAGAAGCGAAGTGGTGAGCTTATTGATCGCGTCCGTGACTGCCCCTGCCTATACGATATGGCGAATGAGAATTACAAAGAAAATCAGTGGAAGAACAACATGTGGGTTAAGATAGCCACGGATCTAGGGTCTCAGGTATATTTTTATTGCACTTCATTGAATTTGATGTCATTTTTTTTA
This sequence comes from Ditylenchus dipsaci, assembly GCA_004194705.1. Classification (NCBI taxonomy): domain Eukaryota; kingdom Metazoa; phylum Nematoda; class Chromadorea; order Rhabditida; family Anguinidae; genus Ditylenchus; species Ditylenchus dipsaci. The sequence continues at coordinate 83,915 of SADC01001373.1, read as the reverse complement.
TATTCTACACTGGCGCCTAATTTTCTTTTCTTTTAATTCGCTCTGTTTCACCATTTATCTCTGAAAATGTCGGAAATTCAAAAAAAAGCTTGCAAAATCGAAGTTGGTGCTCAAGAAAAAGCTGGTGATATCAGTGATGGCGAAGTCTAAGTTGACCTGCAAGAGACTGATCTGAAAGAGCCTTTTATTCTTTGCTCAGCAAGAAGGTGACTTTTTTCAGCATAGCACTGCGGACAATAATTGTTCTATTTTAGCCGCAGTTGATGCATGACGTTGTCGGTCTGAACGTTAGCGATCAGTCTTGTTCTTCACCGCAGAAATTCTTTACTCCTCAGGTGATTCTGTTAACACTTTTAAAATTCGTTTAGCCCTTTATTTTAGGCTACATCAGAGTCCAAGCAGTATCAGCGAAAAGTGTTCATGCAAGTCGAGGAAAGTCGCACTCCTGGGCAGTGAATTGATAACGGAAAATGCAATGGGATCACAGATGACGATCTGCTGCCAACCATTCTCTAGGGTATGAGCAGCCTGACGGTGGGTCGTTTCGACAAAGACGTCCAGAACATCATGTCCCGCATAGAGGTCTGTTAACGGTTGCTTATACTCCTGTATACGTTATCGTTCTTCTAGGGTGGAATGCCCGTGATTCAGGAACAGTTGCCTCCTCGTCTAAATGCTTGCACTGTATATCCTGATCCTGATTGTTCTTTTGGTGTAACTCGAGATGTGACCGCGACTCATGATGGTACGCTGATGGAGGTATGAAGAATGTCAGTCACGTGACACAGTCGAATATGAAGATGGTTCGGAATAAAGATATCGAATTTAACCTCCTAGACTTTTGTTTTTTAGCCTGTGGTGGATGCGGTTTCCACATGTACATCCTCGTTCGGTGCTTGACGTGCAGCTACACCTTCTGCAACTCCTGGGGCGGAGCGGTCGCCAAAAACATCGTAAAGTCTTTTTTGTATTCTATGGTTCTCTCAACCTTTTTTAAGACCTTGAAACCAGTCCTGCAGTCTTTTTTCGAAGAACAGAACTGTATTGTGATTCTTCGTCGTAAACGTATTTTCCGGCTGTCAGCCAGATATATATTTACTGTCTGTTCTTGCTACCAACGGGTATTAATTTGGTAATATAGAGTGGCTTAGGATAATTTAATGTGGCTTTGGGTGATTCGGGTGGTTTATGGTAGCTTGGGAGGGTTTGAAGTAATTGGGGGCTAGACTTTACTTGGTCCCCCCCCCACGGCTGACCCACTTTCGAAGTGAATTTTTAAAAACCGATTGCATATTCGTGTTTCTCGACCCGGATTTTTACGGGAAATGATCATCAGATTCTGTGAAAGTGAAAACAAATTTTTGGGATTTGCCTTGGTCCCCCAAGGTAGAATTTTAGAAAAATTTGAAAAAAAAATATTTTTTTAAATTGGCGCCTTTTGAATTTAAAAGGGATAAAGGGCTGTATAGGGAGGGGAAGGGAATAAAAGGGGCCACTAATCACACAGGGGCCACTAACAAGAAGATGTTGAACATAGTTTTGAATACTGGGCCTACCGCATAAATAAACTCTGGTATGCATACATTTTTATGCATCCAGAGTCACTTTCGAGTGATTTGTGTCTAAGGTATGTGGGTGTGCGCATCTCAACTCCAAGCCCCAAGCCCCCTGCGCCCCGAAGGGGCGCAGTGGGCTTGAGAGCTAGAGATGCGCGCACTCACTTACCTTAGACATGATTCCGAGAAGTACTCTTGATCAAAAAATGCGTATAGAGTCTCTTTTGCCACGGCCCAGTTGAAAAACATGGTGAGGCAGTCGAAGAATACATATATTTACTTTTCTATTGTTCTGCCATAAAAATGGCCCCTTTTATTCCCTCCCCTCCCAATACAGCCCTTAATCCTTTAAAATTCAAAAGCGCCAATTTAAAAAATATTTTTTTTTCAAATTTTTCTAAAATTTTACCTTGGGGGACCAAGGCAAATCCCAAAAAATTTTTTTCACTTTCACAGAATCTGATGATTTCCCGTAAAAATCCGGGTCGAGAAACACGAATATGCAATCGGTTTTAAAAAATTCACCTCGAAAGTGGGTCAGCCGTGGGGGGGGGACCAAGTAAAGTGTTACCAATTTGGGCTGGTTTGAGTTGATTTTGATGGTTTGTGGTAATTTGAAGTGGGTTGAAGTAATTTGGGATGATTGTGGTGGTTTTGGGTGGTTTAGATAGTTTTGGGTAATTTAGGGTGATTTTGGTGGTCTTTGGTGATTTGTAATAGGTTGTGGTAATTTGAAGTGGTTTGGGATAATGGTGGTTTGGGTGATTTTAGATGGTTTTGGGTAATCTGGGCTGGTTCGGGTGTTCTTTTGGCGACTTTTGATGGTATGGGACAATTTGGGATGGTTTGGGTATTTCGGGTGGTTTTGGGTGATCATAGGTGCTTTGGGTGTTTGGGGTTTTTCAACTTAAAAAACTGTCAAACACGCATATTAGGCTCACGAGGCATGACAGAGTGCAAAAATCTGAATGAAAAACAAGAAAAATAGGGTCAATAATGGTATTTTTTGGAGTGAGGAGTCTGATTGAGGAGTCTGACTACTCACTCAGCATCCGCAGAATCAGCATCCTCAATCAGACTCTTCAATCCCTATTGTGCACAGATTGTGGAGGCTTAAACAGATTGTGGATACTGTTTGCAGATTCTGTTTTCTCATTGTGAACACTCTGGGGTGAGGATGCTGTTTGCGGATGCCAAATCCGTATAAAGAGTGAGGATGCTAAAGTGTTCACAATGAGGAATCTGTTTTAGCATCCGCAAACAGACTCCTCATTGTGTTTGCGCCTTTAGATTAAAAAAATCGGTCCGAATCTTTTTGGTGTTTTTTAACGATTTTGCTCGATTTTTTATAATTAAAAAATAAATTTGGTTATTTGGAGATAAAAGATTCGGACCGAATCGGTCCGGAAAAAAAGATTAAGACCAGGAATATTCCCGAAAAAGATTCGGACCGGTCTTATTCCAACCCTAGTAGTTTTCTAACATTTTTGGCGCAATTCGAGTTTTTCCCATTTTTTTGGTATTGATTTACTTTTTTTTAATCCGTATACAAAAAAGTATGCAGAATGAATAATAACATAAGGGTCTACTTTTCTTGAGCTAAGATATGCTTAAAATCTTGCCAAAAAGCTATAATACGATCATTAGGTATCCAGTAGTCTATATTTAGAATGGTCACTCAAAATGGTCATATTTCAGAAAACAATAGCAATTTTAACCAGATCTCATCAAATTTAGATAAAAAAAAACTAATTTTGGTTCTAAAAACGAATTTTTGTAGAGTTCTTGGTCAAAAAGTTGCTCAGCATTAGCTGATTTTCTGGTCTCTGTATACTTGAGAACCCGAAAAAAAACTACAAGTAGCTCGGAAAAACTGTAAATAGGTCAAATTTATGTAAAAATTTGACCTGCGGTTAGGAAAAACACTGTTCTTTCATTTAAACATAGAAAAAATTGAAATAAACATAGGTGAAAAAAGTTACGAAATCGAGAAGAGTGCTCATCGTTTTTCCAAAAACATTATGGGCAGCGTAAATCAATAAATCTAGCGCTATTATTATCTTTGCTATTGCATATTTGGTGTCATTCGAAAGCTGAGAATACATCAAATTTTTTGAGACCAAATACTACAATGTTCACAGTGATAAGAAAAATTTGTGACCAGAAAAGAAAAATGAGAAGAGATCAATATTTTTTCGGAACTGGTCTTGGCACGAAAGTTCTCTAATGCTATTAAATTCAAATTTTGACGGGCCGTGGAGTGGGGGGCAGGGATGAGGATTTCGGTTTAACTAGGCCTTTTTCCTTGATAGCTGGGATTCTCAAAATAGGCCTGCGAAAATTTGAGTTAGGCCTAGTGCTAACTAGACCTTTTTTATGCCTCGGCTCTTCGGTCTAACTAATGTAAGGTAGGGCAAGGGTGGTTTGGACAAAACCACACTTGGTACCAAAAGTCACTTAAGACCTGACTTAATTCAAACAATAACCCAAAACAACTCATTTGAATTAGCCAAATCTTGGCACGACTTTACCCAACAAGCGCCTCAAACGCTTACAGCTGTTTCTGTCTCGTTTACTCGTCTAATCAGCGAGTCCAATATTTGTTCAACCCGTTCTCATCATTAACCCCTCTTCTATTTTCAGCTATCAATCTCTGGGTGTCTGGTGAGAAGTTCCGAACTTGCACGCAGCACTTACGCATCTCCGCAATCAGTCTTCGCTCTTTGCCTTCAGCTCCGTTAGGCCATCGCTCCTTCAGACTTAAGCTTTGTGGTTCAGCTATGCAGTCCGATCTCTGCACTCAGGATCTGGTCGTGAGTTGAGTTTAGTAATTTGGAATCCGAGCGAGCCATTGATATGGCTCGCACATCTAAAGTAATCCAAGGTCGAGGACCTGAACAGTCTCATAGTGAATCCAATGCCTGAAAGAGGTTACAACTAGAAAAGAACCTTTACTCCCTGGAGTCAATGATGATGGAGAAATTGGTACGAGTGCCGCAACTTCCTGCAAAGGGAGTTCAATCCTTTTCAGATCGAAGGCATATCCTCTCTCATGAGATCACATTCCTCTGGGTAGAAGACAGCCACCACACAGAGACTATGAAGGGGTCGGCGGACCTTAACCGTGAAGTGCTAGTGGATCTCCAGAAGCCAAGAAGCTACAGTCGTCGCCAGACCGTCACTGCTCCAGCTGTCAAGTGCCAAGCCAAAGGAGTCCAGCCAGCTCTCAAGCCAAAAGAAGAAGCAGCCAGTCTCAGCAAAGAATGGCCATCAAGAATCCAATAGCATCTCCGCATTTGTATTGTACCTGTGAAAGCCTTGTGGCTCTCAAGTGAATAAATAACTTCATAAATGCCTAGTGAAACATTTCTGAAGGAGCGATGGCCTCACGGAGCTGAAGGCAAGAGCGAAGACTGATTGCGGAGATGCGTAAGGCTGCGTGCAAGTTCGGAACTTCTCACCAGACACCAGAGATTGATAGCTGAAAATAGAAGAGGTTAATGATGAGAACGGGTTGAACAAATATTGGACTCGCTGATTAGACGAGTAAACGAGACAGAAACAGCTGTAAGCGTTTGAGGCGCTTGTTGGGTAAAGTCGTGCCAAGATTTGGCGCTAATTCAAATGAGTTGTTTGGGTTATTGTTTGAATTAAGTCAGGTCTTAAGTGACTTTTGGTACCAAGTGTGGTTTTGTCCAAACCACCCTTGCCCCTACCTTACACCTATCATCTGCCTCCCAGGTCGGCCCTCGACCTAGACTTCCAAACCACCTTGACTATTTTTCCTATCATCTAGCCTCCGGTGTTTGTGCCGGATCTACAGGTTCATTGCTGTGCGGGATCATGTTACGATCCCCTATCATCTAGCCTCCGGTTTTAGCCCATGGCTAGTGGATTCGTGTGACCTGGTATACCAGTGACCACAAAGCTCAACAGGTGTGACAAGCGTAAACTTGTTGTGGGTACTCATATGTTATCCATCAAATTGTAGTGACAGGTCCTAGTCGGATCCCTGATCAAGGTTTACCTAAGTTCTAGCTTCCACAAAGCCCTTCATAGCAGTCAAGCTTTTCGGCTCGGCTTAAACATGGTTTGAGCGTTGGAAGTGGCAGATGACGAATGCGACCGCTGTACGAATAGTTGAAGAGTATGTTGGGGGAGGCCGGTTGCGTACAGTCAGTCTAGTTTGAAGATTTATGGCTCTGGGACCCACTTCGAAGATGTGAAGGAGACTTTACCCGAAGGTATCATGGTGACCCTTTTGACGGGGTATGGGTTAAAACATAGACCTAAGAAAGTTGGGGGAGCTCTCACCAGTCCTAGCCTTGCGTACTAAGTCTCGTGCCAGTCAATGACAATGCTTGGCTTCGAACTCAGACAAATCACAATCAGAGATCAGGCCAGAGAGACTATCTCTCGCCTTTGGTTGGAGTAGATATGAGGCCAAAGCAAGGTTGAACTTGCCATACCTGTCTGCCTTGTCGTCCTAGTGCTACCTAGGTTGGATTATTGGCTTTTATCAGCCCCGGATGATGATTTTGATGGTTGGATTAAGGAGAAATGTGAAAAGATACATGGTAACAGGGCTGACTTAAGAAAATGAATCTCCTGAGAGATGTGGGTTAAGAAAGTTTGGTGTATCTCCAAGGATTTGGATGTATTGTTGATGTGACCCTTGAGGGTATTGTGAAGTACGAAGTGAGTGCGAGTGTTTTGAAAATATGCACCTTTGATAGTACAGTGGAGAAGAGAAGTGAGCTTCAGATATCAACGATATCGAAGTGGACGCTGAATATGATCACGAAGGTTGTACCCTCCGTGAGGCAGGGGTTGCGGAATCGGGTGGTAGTCATATGTGTAATCATAGACTGTGGGGTCTTGTATGTACTGGTATTCCCTTCATGTGCATCTTCCTTGGTGAAGATTTGGGTTTGGTTTTCACCCCATTTAACTGCTTTTACAGCAGTGTGGTCAAAAGACTTATTACAGGACATATTACAGGGTGCGCCAAAAGTTCCCGGCATATTTTAATTTGTACGATTTCTTGCTCCTTTTACTTTCATTTTTTTCAAAACATATACAGTTTTTTTCCACTTTTCTTACTATTTCGGATAGTATAAAGTCAAACTGGATAACCGGACACCCCCAAAAGTTCGTTCCCCAGTTGGGTCCGACACTTTTAAGACCTGTTTTTGAATGGTTTTGGTTATTCTGTTTTGACAGTCCGGTCGCAAATATCGCAAGGATGCCGATTTTGCCAATCGTTTTTCAAAATCCAAAAATTTTTCACTCTAAAAAGCAAAACTTCGATAACCGGACACCCTTTTTCAGAAATATGTATGTAGAACAAGAAAGCAAAAGTATGGACCAAGTCAAAAAATAATATGGTACACATTTCTAACTTTTTGTTCTGCTTTTACATAATGCCTCTTTAGAAACTAGAATCGCAGAGCTACACAATGGTGCTATCACTTTGTAAGAAAGATCAGAACATTAAGGATAACAAGCAAAAGCAAAATTTGCTGCGCGCAACATTGGAACGATCTCAACAATAGCATGACAGTCAAATTTACGTTCGATACAACGCTACTCTAAATAAACAGTACAATACCTCTGACCAGTCCCGAGAGGTGGGTGCGCGACATAATTATGTCGGACCGAAATTTCGTAACGGCCAAAATTGTGTTGCGCCCAGGGTACATGACAATATTTCGCCGACAATTATTTCGCCGACATTATTTCGCCGACATTATTTCGCAAACAATTATTTCGCCGACAATTATTTCGCGCGACATTTTTTCGCGAACCATTATTTTGCCGCGACAAAATTTCGCCGCTATTATTTATTTTTACTAATTTCATTGATTACATGCCAGACATTTTTCAAGTGAATCCAACACAAAGTTTTATTGACTCAAGTCATATAACAACAAATAAGAGAAGCAAATAACAACGAAGAATTAAACATTCCTATGATTCTCCATCCAGATCTGAAATTCTGGCAATTCTGGCTCGCAGGCTTTAATGTACCGTATTTATTCTAATAGAACACCATGGTGCTCTATTTTTCAACCTCCAAAAATTTTTTTGACCTTGTGTTAAAAATGCAATAAAACATGGTTTACCACCCTAGTTTTGGCCTTAAGGGGTGGTGCTCTATTAGTGACTGGTGTTCTAATAGAGACTGGTGCTCTATTATAATAAATACGGTAAGCACCTTGAGCCATTCTGAAGTTGGAAGCGATCGCACCGAGATATTGTATACATTGTATACTTTGGTACTATATACTTTGGACCAGCTAAAAACATGGCACAGGTAACGAACAAGCACCCACTCGAGTAGAGAACGAGCACCCATTCGAGTAAAGAACAAGCACCCCAGAAGCAATAAAAACATAATAAAATCGTGTTTACACAAAAAAATAATGATATAAACAATTTTCAAAAAAAATTTGCCTTGGTCCCCCAAGCTGATTTGACTGGGGTGCTTGTTCTTTACTCGAGTGGGGTGCTTTTTCTTAACCTTGGCCAAAAACATTTCATAGACCCTAAACTTTATCTTTATTTATTTCAAAACAATCAATGTGTCAAGATTTCTGATTGGAATACATGCCAACGCCACGATTTTTCGGCACTAAAATCTTCGAAATTAGAAAATATAGCTGAAGTGAAGGTACCACATGAGAAAACTGCGCATCTGAGTCATAGCGGTCGAATAATTACTCTTCTTGCAGATGGTTGTAAAGATTCGCGCCGTAAAATCAGCCAGAAAAAAGGCGCGAATTAGAAAAAAACGACTTTGAATATCGGCGAAATTTTGTCGCGGCGAAATAATGGTAAGCGAAATAATGTCGCGCGAAACAATGTCGGCGAAATTTTGTCGCGGCGAAATAATGGTAAGCGAAATAATGTCGCGCAAAACAATGTCGGCGAAATTTTGTCGCGGCGAAATATTGTCGGCGAAATAATGTCGGCGAAATAATTGTCGGCGAAATATTGTCCGGTACCGTGCGCCCAAAATTTCATCGCGCCCGAAATTCCATCGCGTACCTATTAACATGTTTTGGTGAAACATTGGGGACACGGGTTTTCCCCTCAAAGTGCGTTTCCCCTCAAGCTCGTTTCCCCTCAAAGTTTGTTTCCCCTCAAAGTTCGTTTCCCCTCAAAGTTCGTTTCCCATCAAAGGTCGTTTCCCCTCAAGTGTCGTTTCCCTTCAAAATAATTTTTCTAAAAAATTTGATCAAAATAAACTAGTGTAATACAAAAAGCATGAAATATCGTTGGTTTTATTTTAGTCCCAAAAACTTTTAGAATAATATTTTTGTAACCACTTGTACGTCAAAAATAAAATATTCACTCTTATTGTGTTAGATAAATTTTTCAATCGTCTATATATTTTTTCGGACACGGACACAATATACCCGGGCCACAATATCTCTGGGCCACAATATCCCCGCGGCCATAACATCCCCGGCCACAATATCCAAGTGGTCGTCCACTTGGATCAAAAATTTTTATGCTCACGTTTTCGGCTTCCAAATACTTTTTCTGCACTAATTATAGCACACTGAAGATGGTTTGACAGTGGTAAAATCACGTTTATGAAGAAATTTTTGAGTTATAGTAAATTCTTGATTTTGATAAATTAAGAGTTCACAATAACTCAAAACATTCTCGATAAAACGTGATTTTACCACTATCAAACCATCTTCAGCATGCTCGAATCAGTGCAGGAAAATTGTTTTGGAACCCAAAAACGTAAAAAAAAATTTGATCCAAGTGGACGACCACTTGGATAGGCATCGCCTAGGATGATGGTTCAAATCCAGCTGGGCGCATACCTTTATTTTTATCATAATTTTGAGTGTTTAAGTGGTGTAGAAGTTCATATACTCATTACCAAGGTTACTGGTTCGACCCCATCTGGGAGCAATCAGCCTCGAGTAGAGGACCCCGATTTAAATTTAACCGTTTTCAGAACACAATTTTGAATTAAATCGTTTGGGTTTTCAATTGCTTTGAGCTAAATCTAAAATTTTGGATTCTGGATGTGGATACCCCTCGGGTAGGTACCACGGGGCAAACTTTACTTATTTATTTACTTATTTTGAAGGAACTTATTTTGAGGGGAAACGACCTTTGAGGGGAAAATAACTTTGAGGGGAAACGACCTTTGAGGGGAAACGAACTTTGAGGGGAAACGAGCTTGAGGGGAAACGCACTTTGAGGGGAAACGAGGCGGACCCGAAACATTGTGATAGAAGTTTCGGTCGAGACGAAATTTTGGCCGACAAAATTTTTGGCGGACGAAATTATGGCGCGCTGGCGAGACGCCGCCTCATATTAAAACTCCGTTTCACACATTTCATAAGCATCCATTAAAAAAATCGTCGAAACATGCCACTACCAAAAACGTAGATATTTGCAAGTAGATACTCGCGACAATGATATGAATAAAAACCCAATCAATAATCAAACACAGAGACCAAAAAGTTTACTTCGCAAGCATTGAAGCACAGTGAATCCACAAACAAACAATAAAGCAATCATTCAACACATACATATATACCATGGTTTTCAATGCAACACAAAGATTGACTGGACTTTGACTAGTGCCCCTGATCTGGATGCTCAGTTTTGAAGGCGTACTGACTCAGGCGGAACAGGTACTTGTCATTCTTATTCAACAGCTCTTGAATCCCATTTACCAAACTCTTTCGTTTTTCTCGGTTGCGTTGCAGCTGCTCTTCTCGGGTTGATTCATCTGATATAGGAATAGAGTCGATGGCTTCCAAATGCCTCATGCATATTTCAGTGAAGAGGTGCAACTGCTTCTCCATCCGCTGAATCATTTCCTTGAGAATATTTCCTGAAATTATTTTTAATTCTACAATACCATTTGAGCAGATCAAAAAAATCACCTTCCAAAAAGTTTCGTTCTAGCTGCGTCATGTCCTCACCATTCTTGTCGTAAAGCTTATTGAGAGCCAACAAATGCTTCTTTTCGTAGTCGAGCAATGCTTTGAAACCAGCGCTGTCTTCCCTGAGAACTTGTTTAGGAACATTCATCACCATCAACTTATCCGACTCTTTGAAATTGAACTGCTTTAGCGGCTGGTTGATGTCATTTCCTATGAACTTTCCTAAATATTCGTTATTGTAAAGCGGAACAAGTGGTTTTGACTAGCCATTTGACCCACGATTTGCAAGAAAAACTTTAATTTAAAACGACCATCGCATACCTCGGAAGATAATTTTCAGTTTCGATGAATCACCATTCACCTCTTCAGCAATAAATTTGCGAAGATCCCCAACAGTTTTCAGAGCAGAATTAGACCAGGGAATCGAATCGCCTTGGTCATTGTTTGCAGGCGCTTTTCCATCTGGCTTGACTAATGAATCGTTTTCTTCTCTAGCAGCATCCTTCTTTGAAGCAGATTCATCGGCGCTGCTCTCGCTGAGGTCTATATTGGCAATCAGCTAAAAATAGATGATGATTGTACAGGGTGGCGCAGAAGAAAGCCACACATTCAAAAAATTTCTTTTGCGAGGTACGGACCCTGATTGTGACCTGGGGGAACTTTGATGAATATTTTTTTCTGTATATACTTGTAGAGCGTGCCCAAGTTCCGGACAAATCTAGCTCCGCAGATCTGGAAGTGCACAAAATGTGGTACAAAGGTCATTTGAAATTCCAAACATCTCGATATGATATTTTTTCATTGCTGACCCTTGGGCAATCGGTTATTCCAAAATGAGCTGGGGAACCAGATTCACAAATGATTTTGGTAAGGTCTACAAGAGAACGCGGAACAATTTTTTTTATTGAAGTTTCCTCAGGTCACGGTCAGGGTCCCTCCCTTGATAGTAGCATGAATTTTTCAGAGTTATTAAATGCGCATGCCCATGCGCTACAGGGAGGAAAAGCGGGGGATCATAATTTCTTTTCTTTCTCGACAAACTTCTACATTAGTTCTAGCCTAGATTGTTTAAAGGGGCATGCCCGTGCCCGACACAGAGAAAAGGCGGGGACCAGCACTTTTCTTCTTTTTAGATCAAGTTTTACATGCATACGCATTCAGATTTTTTAAGTTTTCTGCCTATTTTTAAAAGTAGTATAGGGTCATTAATATTAGATTTGACGCAAAACGAGTGAAAAATAGAACGATTCAAAAAAAATTGCTGGTCCCCGCCTTAACTTTTTGAAACGCACGGGCATGCCCCTTTGATCAGTTGTTTTCTGCCTAGTTTTTCAAAGTAGCATACCATATTTCCTCTAATAGGCCGCCCTGGTGGCTTAATTTTCAAACCCTAAAAATATGAAATTTTTAAGGTCGATCTCGAGATTTTCGGGTGCTCAACCAAAATCCAAAAAGTGCAATCGGTAGAATTCGCGGGAGTTCAGAAAATGCAATAAAGAGCTTTGCAAAATATTTTCTGTAGGCCGAGATATAGGTTCCTAAAGTTGAGGGGGCGGCTTATCAGAAGGGGGCGGCCTATTAGAGGAAATACGGTAAGGTGATCAATATTAGATCTGACGCAAAACGAGTGAAATATGGAACGATTCAAAAAACATTTGCTGGTCCCGTCTTAAGTTTTCGAAACGCATGGGCATGCCATTTAAAGAGGCTTTCCACCAATTCTAACTTTCAAGCACTTTTCTAGATTAGCTACTGGATAACATAGGGGTGATTAAAATCGGCCCTTCCGGTAAAAGTAAAATTTCAAAGTGGGTGATCGATCTAATAACTCTAATAACACAAGGAAATTACCTCTTTAGGTCCGCATTTGACTGGTATTTTCAGAACTGTCATTCTCGCGTTTTTGCTGAAAAAAATGTCATTACTATTCATAAAAAGAAATATTCCTACTTCCTACAGGCACTTTCTCCGCTTTTCCAGCAAAATAAGCGCTGAATTTTGTTAGAAATAAATAAAACATGCAGCAGCCCAACTTGCTGCACTATTTATGTGGGAAACTATGTCGTGAAGCGTATAGCGCAAACTTGTTTCTAAAAAGCACAGCAGAAAAATTAGCCATGGAACTCTTTTTCAAAATAATTCAATGGCATTGGAAAACTGTGGCATTGTGTATTTTCGAAACTTATTATTCTGCCTTCAAGAACCTTTGCGAAGTATACCGCATAACCTTTATTAATCCCCCACCCTCTAATAATCCGCTAACCGAGCAGGGGGAGCTATTAGAGGTAATACGGTAAGACCATTTTGATTTACAATTTCAGAATTTTTCAGGGGTTGAAAAATAATCCCCCCTGGGGGATTAAAAGAGGTTATACGGTATGTGCATTGGAAGTTCCAATTTGGAACTTGAATGGTTTTTTCGCAAATTAGAAGTTTTTAGTAAAAACTTTTTACTACATCGCGAACATGTACATGGTATTTCAAGATTTCCCCCACTTTTATATGGTCCAGACTTTTTTCCTAGGTCGAATTTTGACATTCTGTGAAAGCTAATCGACTCACTGTTCGCCGACAATTTTTATAGTCAAAAACACGATTTTCGCTTGGTCCCCCTGTGTTGGGGTCCTACCCATCCAGAGCCATCCACAGACCAGGACCCAAACCACAAGGGGGACCAAGCAAAAATCGTGGTTTTGACATTATATACTAAAAAAATTGTGGTCGGAAACTGAGTCGATAAGCGTTTACAAAATGTCGAAATTCGACCTATTCAAAAGTGGGAGCCTTGTACATTATTTTTTCAGTATCATCCTACAATCGTGACCAAAAGAGCAATATATAATGGAGGATGCAACTCTGGCTTATGAAGGTTATTTTTCGCTGACTATTTTGTGTTTTTAAGACAACAACAAAAAATTACAGATATGCGTTTTTTCGAGCGTCGTCTAACAGAGGTAATATCCGGTATGCAGCCGAGAGTCAAAAAATGGAGAAGTTAGTTTATCATTATCGTATATTAAATTTTGGAAGACTACTGTTTTTATTTTAATTATGTACAGTCGAATCTAACTGAGGACAGTCCAAATACCTCGTTCCTCAGCTGGTTACGGTGATTTTTCACGTGAGCTGTTTAAGGCCATTGTATATTTTGACCTGTTAGTCTAATCCAAGAAATTCCAAGGAATTAGCAGGAAGTTTTTTTCAAAAACTTATGCGCTGGAAATGGCTAAGGACCGGATTTATTTGGGTTTTCTGAGCCAGAGAATCAATTGTAATAAGATGGCATGTTTAGTTGCCCTCGCAGTCGTCTTCCTGTCTACGGTTTACAGTGCTTATTTCTGGATAATCGATCCATCTATTAGATTCGTAAGCTATTACTTTTTCAGTTTCATTTTAATCAGCCGATCTTTCAGATAACTCTTTGGGAATCCTTGCTGAAGCATCCTCTTTTCACCATAAGCCTGTCTATGCTGCTATTCCTATTCTTGGTCTGTGGAGTTCATAAGAAAGTTGTCGCTCCGAAAGTGTAGGTCCATTTCCTTCCTTATTTAGATCTGCTAATTATAAGTCAGTTTCTGGTTTTACTATATTCCCTCTTTTCAAACATTTTTATTAGCTGCCGCTCTAAAAAACTTGTTCAGCAGGTTTTTAACGCATACTTCTGTATTTTGAGTTTTATTGCTTCAATTCTTTTCGAGCACAGGCTCGCACCAAGTGGAAAGGAATCTATGGGTATAACTTAATGACATCTTTCGGGTACCCATCAGACCTTTCTGATAATTTTCCTATGCTTAAGATTGTACGTAATAAGTTTTGAGTAATATAGTGTCGCTCTAAATGTGATCGCGGGAAACCCCTAAAGATTTTGAATTAGTGTTGGGGACCAGATCATTTTTGTGGTCTAATTCTAACTCATATAGGGGCCAATGTTGTGTATGGCAATTTTCTGACATACCATTTCACTGAATAAGGATGATCTCTGTGTCAAAATGCGTTGGCTTTCATCTTTTTTACAGCAGTGTTCTACTATTAAGAGATTTTGAATTCTCCTGCTACCATCGATTTGCAGTGTAGCATTACAGCTGGCAAGCATGCAAAGTAGTGAAAAACTTGCACAGTTTGTGTTTTTGTGGTTGCAAACACATTGAATAGCTTTACCAGTGTGCAGAAGGAATGCTTACTTGTGATGTAGCTTGTATGTGCACCACTTTATTGCTTACAACAAACAGTGCACTAGTGTTCACCGAAAAAGAAAGAGCGGGCGGATTTTCGTCTTGTCTTTTTTTCTGTTGTATGTGTCTGGGGTTAAACATTTGAAGGCCCACTTAAGTTCTCCTGCTAGCTTTTGGAATAGGAGCAATACTGGGATAAAACTTTGCTTATTTACTACCACCAATTTTAAGATTTTTATTTTTTTTTCGAAATACACGATTTTTTCATGTCTTCCTGTGGTTTGGGCTCGGGTCTGATCGTGGCTCCGAGGTGGGCTAGAAACCACAGGTGTACCAAGCGAAAGTCGTGTTTTGCACGCTATGTACCAAAAGAAAACTTTTTCGATTATGACTCGAATTGTATTTGTAGGAATTAGTAATTCGATCTAGAAAAAGTTATGGCTAAAACAAAACTTTATGAAAATTTGGTCCACCCTGTATATATCAACAGTTAAATGCTCTGACACAGCGTGTCAGGCCTAGGGTTGGTTGATTGGTAATTACCCGGGTAATTACCCGGGTAATTACCCGGAAAAATACTTTTCTGGCCTTATTTCTCGGTAATTACTTGGGTAATTACCCGAAATCACCCGGGTAATTACCCGGAGAAATATTTTCCGGAGAATTACCCAACCCTAGTCAGGCCTTATAATGCAGAAAAAAATTGTAATCAAATTCTCGTTTCGTGTCAGGACCACGTGAAAAATCTGGCGTTTTTTCTATCCTTACTTTTACTTTTTTGAAGATAGTATTTCCACCTTCAGTTAGCCATGCTTACTATCAACGGAAAGCTGAGAAAATTCTGCGCATTTCTGTGTTCTTACTTTTTATCTTTCGCCTTTCCATCTCGCAAATAATGTTAATACAGGGTACCTAGCTCAAAATTTTGAAAAAAGTATAGTTGGCCAAAAAAATTACAATTTGGTCATTTTTCGTCAAAAAGTGCCATTTTATTCAGTGCTTATTGATTTTTGAGCACCGAAATAAAAAGATTTTGACTAAAAACTTCAAAAATGAAAAAGATTTGGGTCCCGAAAAAAGTACAAATCTTTTTAAAAAGTACAGTTACCTTCCTTGTGATAATACCGATTGGGATTGTCGTTTGGAGAAACAATTGACTTACTAAAAATACTTCGTGCTCTCTGATTTCCTGACCGAAAAAAATTCTGTCTCGTCAGAAGATAGCTACTTTTCTGGGCTATCAATTGGTATATGAAATGTTGAAAAAATCTGACTTTATGGGAAAAAAGTTGGACCTTTTGATAGCCAGTGTGTTTTCCTCTAATACTTCAAGAGGTACAATTTTCGAAATATTCATTGGAGAGTCAGTTATTTTCCGACCGGAAAAATTCTCTTTGGGTTAAAAGATAGCTCTTTCTCTGCGCTATCGATTAATATATAAAAAATTGTGAAAAGCTAGGGCTTTCCAGAAATTTTCTTGGGTATTTGACAGAAAGTGGAATAGCTCTCCAATAGTTCACCAGGTATGTTTTGTGAACCATTAATTTTTGTTCCTAAGCAAAGACTTTGGCATGATTTCGGCACGACACTTGGCTGTGAGATGGATACGACACTTGCCAGTATAGTTCAATAGAAGGCCAGAAGATCAGGATGCAGGATTAGGATACCGCTCAAAGAAAACACCAACAACTTTAAATGGAATTTTCAGCTTACCAAGTGCCTACTCAGAGCTAGTGTTGTAAATCGATGTTTTTGCGTTTTTTGGCACCGGCAGCGATTTAATTTACTTAAAAATCGTTACACAGATATGGATGATACATCATTTCATAGAGAAATTTCTCCGCTACAGAACAGTGCTGATATATTTTGCATATGAGCATATTTAAGGGTATTTTAGGGTCGTTTTATAGATGAACTGTCTGGTGACGCATGCCCGGTGCCGCACTTGTGCCGATGCTTTTTTCGGCACCGGGCGCCATACACTGCACCCAGTTACGCTAAGAAGGTTTGTTATATACTATTTTGTATAAGAACAGTTAGTTTACAAAGCCTGTAAAAGTTTCTGTAATATAATGTGTTTTTATGGGTTACTGAGCTCCGGTGCCGAAATTCTAGTTACAGTAAAAATTTTGTAAACTTTGTAAACTAACTGTTCTTATACAAAATAGTATATAACAAACCTTCTTAGCGTAACTGGGTGCAGCGTATGGCGCCCGGTGCCGAAAAAAGCATCGGCACAAGTGCGGCACCGGGCGTGCGGCACCAGGCAGTTCATCTATAAAACGACCCTGACATACCCTTAAATATGCTCATATGCAAAATATATCAGCACTGTTCTGTAGCGGAGAAATTTCTCTATGAAATGATGTATCATCCATATCTGTGTAACGATTTTAAGTAAATTAAATCGCTGCCGGTGCCAAAAAAAACGCAAAAACATCGATTTACAACACTGCTCAGAGCTAATATTTGTTAATAGAAATAAACAGGAAAAATGAGAAGGGCGAAATTCGAAAGGCTCTGCATAGGTGTCCATCACTTTAGAGAAATACTGCGAATGATATAAAGAACTGTATCGAGGATTAATGGTAGGGACGTTATCTAGATGGTCGATCAGATTCACGTCCCACATAAACATTCCACATTCTACAGTATGTAAGACAACACTACTTTATTCTATGAAGTCAACGCATAAAGCAGAACAAAAAGCAGACAATAATGCGGTAATCAATAGATACTCAATAATTGCACCACACTGTTTGCTTCCTGATTCCTTGCACTTCATCCTCGGTCATGTCTTGCATTATGTCCATCAACCTTCGGATGCCCCCAGGAGACTTGCTCTTCTTGATCTTCACATCCAGATAGTTGGCAGCAGTGCTAAAACACAAATAGCGTAACTAATATCCCTTGCTGATCAATATTTATAAAAACTTACATGACTTCGATAAGGTTGTTCGCAGGCGTCTCGAAGAAGTTCTTTTCGCTTTCTTTCAGCTCGAATCTGATGCGGTCCTTGCAACAATTACCGTATTTCCTCTAATTGCCGCCCCCCCCTAGAGGTCGATCGAAAAATAAGCGCCCTCCCTCTAATTGCCACCCCCTTTTTTTTTGAAACCGTGTTTTAACCTTTTTTGCACAGATTTTTGGCGCTTAGTTATAAATAAGAAGATGTGTCCAAGGTCATCGTTTGCTGAAGAGGTATATGTCAAGCAGGATCGATAAATATTCACGTGAACAATAACTCTACGACAACAAGTCTACCTCAAAAAAAAGGGGGGGGGAACTTTATATGTGCATCGCCTTAGGTCACAGGTTCGACTACCACTGGCTGCAGACCTTATTTTTTTCTCTTTTAATTAAAATGTAGCTAACATCCTCAGCATTCATTTGAGCTATCATACAGATAAAAAGTTTGTATAAGTCAGAGCTAAATTTAAAAAAACTTTGAACCATGTCCAATTCGATGAAATCCTCAATATGACTATCAATCAACCAATTAATTGCGACCATTTTCAGCTTCACTGTCAGCAAATGCTGTAATTTGGAGATTTCATGCACATGACTGGCTGGTATTGAATTTAACATCAGTAAAAGTTTTTAAAATCTTAGGTCTAACAAAATATTACCTTCTACCCTATATGAAAGTTCAAATGAAATCTCATGATCTTGGCTTTATTCCTGTATATGAAACACGTGACTTGTCAAAAAATGCAGTAAATATCAATCAAAGCAGTAGAAGAAAACCATCGATTATCGAAGCTCTAGCCTATTTTTTAGCATACGAATAAGCTACACTAGGTGTGAAACCCTGCGTTAATGGTCTTGTCGGATAGTCAAGAGCCCGAGGAGGACTTTTACACGACATTGTTAATAAGATAAAATATATGGTGTACAGCCGGTGGTAGTCGAACCTGTAACCTACGCGGTGCGGATATTAAGTTTTCCCCTCCCTTTAATTTGGCTGCCCTGGACAAACAATTGGCCTGAAATTCTGCCCAAAAATCATAAAAAATTTGAAAATAGGATAAAAACTTTCATTGTTGGAGTGGTAAATTACTTCAAATTTATGATCGAAAAATAAGCGCCCCCTTCTAATTACCCCTAGAAGTGGTCCAACAGTCCAAAACAAATAGCATGTCATCGCGTGGGATCGAGCCTGCGGCACCATTTCGGGCCAAAAAACGCAAACACCTACGCACTGCGCCACGGAATCCACTTTTTCAAACCTAAATGGCTTTCCCCCTCCTTTAAAGCTCCCCCACACTCCGGCGTAACACGACCCGCGTAACACAATTTGACTAGTGTTACGCGTAACACTGTTTTTGAGTCGCGTAACACGAGTGGCGTAACACGAGTTAAGTAACAGAATTTGTTACCCGACTCGTGTTACGCATGTCTGTTACGCGTAACACTGCTTTCGAGTCACGTAACAAAGTCTCGTAACACGCTATTTTGTTACGCGTAACACCGAGTCACGTAACACCTGATTTTCGGCTTCTGGATTCATTTTTTTGTGTTTTGACCTTTTGAAATATTTTCTTCTTATGTTTAACGGGATTTAAGAGTGTGTAGAAGTTTCTAAAAAAATAGAATTTTCTGAAGAGATAGAAATTTTCCTATTTAAGTTATTCCCATATAGTATTTGGATCCGCTGTGTCTTTTTTTCGCCTTTTAACTTAAAGCTCAACTTTCTGTTACGTTTTGCGAACCTATGTTGGATATCTTTCCGGAGCACTCAAGTACAGCATATTAGTTTTTTTAAGTACAAAATGTATGATCAAAGTTCTCACTAAAAAAAATTTCCTGCCGTCCAAATGGAAGATAATGTATTTTAGCCTGGATTTTTTGTGGATGTTTGGGTTCCCGACTTTCTCCCAATTTTCGCAAACTCATCTTTCGGTTGGTATCCAGGTAGTCGTATTCAGATGGGGTAACCCAGGTGGTGGTGCCCAGGTGCTGATGCTCAGGTGGTCATGCCCCGGTGGCTGAATTTTTTTTAACAAACTCATAATGCAGTCGTGTCTCGATACAACGCAACCCTTGAAATGATTCCAGCAAAAAGAATTCGGTCATATTCACGTTCGGTATAACGCGACCTTTTTCTGGTCCAAGGGGTCGCGTTATATCGAGACTTGACTATATAAATACTGCGTTAATATTGGCAGCCTATTTAAAAAATTAGTTTATTTTAAACAATCATCAGATTGTCAGCAAATTCGTGCATGTACCCTAAATGATTTAGAATGGCTAGAGTCGCCAATAGACGCTTGTAACCCTTAATAATATAAATTTTACCGTTTTTCAAAAAGATAGAATTACACGAAAAATTGATGTATCTTCTAGAAGATTCAGGATACCTTCTGGTCGTACACTTTCCGGATAGTTGAGGTGGGATCAAGGCGATTTGCTCACACTCCAGGCGACTGGAGTAGCATTCAGGCGTTTGGGCACCCTCAGGCAGTTTTAGTACCTTTCAGGTAAACAGGGTATCCAAATGGTTGAGTTACTATCCAAATAAATTTTCATCGGTATTTGAATTAAATTAAAAAAAGCACTATGTTACGCGCCTCATCTCAGCCAGATCGCGAAAAATAAATAATGATCCTGATCTAAATATAAAAAAATAGCACTTGCTGATGGTAAACACTATATAAAGATGATTTCTATGCAAGATGGGTTTGTGAATAGCCCTGTGAAAAAGAATGCGCGGATATCTGAATAAAAAGACAGGAAATTCTCGGAGGGATAGAGACTGTGTATTTTAGGACGACTTGATATAATGTGTCCTGGCATTGGATCAGACTTTTCAGGTGTTATCACCTGATTCAGACCACCTGAGTACTTGGGCTCTGCCACTACCTTGATCTGGTGTACGGCCAGTTAGCGAGACGGCCAGTTAGCGATGGCCAGTTAGCGAGACTTTTTTTAAAATTTTTTGATAATTTTTGCCATAAAAATACTCTTTTTGTGGAAAACAGTTTTTCTGAGGCCACCCAGTATCTGAAATTCCTCAGGAATCCGAATCAAGAAACATAATTTTAAAATAACGCGTGGTCGCTGAGATATGACTAAAGTTGCGTGCTTGTCATTTTTAAATGATGATCATCCAACTTTAAGTCATATCTCAGCGACCACGCGTTATTTTAAAATTCTGTTTTCGATTCGGATTCCTGAGGAAATTTCAGATACTGGGTGGCCCCAGAAAAACTGTTTTCCACAAAAAAGAGTACTTTTATGGCAAAAAATATCAAAAATTTAAAAAAAAAAGTCTCGCTAACTGGCCATCGCTAACTGGCCGTCTCGCTAACTGGCCGGTCCCCCTTGATCTGTCTGTTGGACAGAGAAAACTGTAAATATCTTTCCTGTATATCTCCAGTTAGCATCCTTTACCTTTGTATGATCGCCGTTTAAACGTAAATGTTGACAAACAAGAAAGAATCGTTGACCTCAAATGTGTTACGCGACTCGGTTGTTACGCGTAACATGTTACGCGTAACACGCGAAATGTTACGCGTAACATCAAAAAGTGCTGTTACGCGACTTTTGTTACGCGGGTCTGTTACGCGACTCAAAAAAGGTGTTACGCGTAACAGAGTCGCGTAACACAAGTCGCGTAACAGAATTTGTTACGTGTTACGTGTTACGCCGGAGTGTGGGGGGAGCTTAAAAAAAATTCTGGCTTCCTTTTTCCGACGAATTTTGGTATCTATTTTAGTTGCATTTTGTTTATAAAAGAGATTCCATAAGTGTTTTTGAATCCCTGCCAATCACTGTTGTTTGTTTGCCAGATTATACTATGTAATGGTTGCACCATTTTACTCTTTTAATTTAATTTTACCTGTCTAGGTTGCCTAGCTATAACTTTCAATTGGAAGGCGAAATTGCAATAAATGCAGGACTTTATAAGCACTATGACCAGATTTTATTATAATTTCTTTTTGTTCACCTATGTGTGTGCAGCTGCGCTTAAAAATTTTTCCCACTATTTGTTTCTCTAGTTGAGTGAGTGTATGTATTCCACAGAGGGCGAAGAAACTGGGTTGGCATTATAAGACTCTGTGTGGAAGATGTGGAGAAAAACATGCAGCAGAGACATGGTTTAGCGCACACACACTCCTGCGGTTGCACACAGTGGATGGGAAAAGAAAGAGTGGTTTGAGGCAGCAAAAAAAGTGGACTAGATGTGGGCAAGAAGCTGCCTGTTCTCTTGTTATTTTTTCTAGGAACAGCCTGTGTCCATTGGAATGAGTGGTATTTGAAAGTGCTGTGTTCATCTAATGTAGACATGGTCTAATAGATACTATTGCGGCGTGTGTGATTTGTCTATAGAAAGCAAGGCACCCCAGGCAACCATAATTATTTTAGCAGTGGTGGAAGGTCTAACTTTTTCATTTCACGATTACTATTAATTTACCTATGTGTGTCCATTGTAACCGTTCATTTTGATTCTTGGTTGGTGTACAGCTGGATTGTGGAATAGATTTGCTATCTTTCGAGAAGAATGAGAAAGGTTATACTGTATTTAATGCTGCAAGTGTCATGCATTGCTCATCTCTTGAGTGGTCATCGCACATTTTTAAAGTAGTATTATTTCTAGTATTGTTATGTGAATGCGGAGCTGTTAAAAGGAACTAAAATTTCTATGGTAATTTCTAGGGTGAATGGAAGTCGGTATAAAAACCGGTTTTTGGTTCTGGTCTTAAAAAAAATTCGGTCGGTTAATGAGCCTGTATCCAGCTTTTGGTTTATTGTTTGTCGTAAATGAACTGGTATTTTTCTAAACCCCTTTTTCGGCTTCCCTTCTTTTTAAAATCCGTTTGCGGTTCGATTAACCGACCGTCAACTACCCTAGTAATTTATGTCTAACTGAAGAAAGATTTTTTTATATTAATGTAGTCGGTAGGGCAGTTCATATCGTTCATTGAAAAGGAACAATCTCGCGGGTGTCTACAGTTTTTTAAGTGAGCGTGTTAATTGAGCATACAGTCAATATGTCTCGGTATTACGCACACCCGATTAAACATACACCCTCGATTTAACATACAGCTGGGTCGGTCTCCGGGGTGTATGTTAAATCGAGAGTCGACTGTACTAGGTTGAAGCGCCCGGTTGGTTGAACTGTTGGTTCTGATATTAGGCGATTAATCTATTTTGTTTCCTGCTAGCTAGCCCAGAATTAGATAACCATATGCATACCTATGGCTTATTATGTTCTAACCACTGTTTTTGTTGCGATCTCTGCGCGTTAAATTACAACCATATCTGCTTTTTTGTGTGTTGTCTTCTCTGTCTCTATCATTCACATGCATTGATTGCGCATACCAGTGGGAAGAGAGATGGGAATAAAATGAGAAGAAGACTAAAACTGGTTTATTGAGTGGAATAACATTAAAATAGCCACGAATACTGCTTTCTGTTGGTCTCTATTTTATTTTCTTCTTTTCAGCATCGCTGTCAGGTGTCGAAGTGTTCTGGCCGACTTTTGTCTGAGTTGTGATGAGGTGAGTATATACCAGTTTAATATTTGTGGTTTAATGCTTTTATCAGAAAGTAAAATTTTCCCACTGTACAAGCCACCACTTTTGGCTTAAAATATCAATACTGCAACATTTTTCGCTGTACAGTTATCAATGGCGATTGTTCTTTTTGCATGGTGTCTCACGTCATCAAACAAACAAAATCATGTTATTGTTTTTCGCCCTCGATAGGGTTCTCAAAAGCGTAAAAATTAGTTTTTTCCTTTTTCTTCTTTCCAAAAAACAACGTATGCAAGGTTGGAACTTGAGTTCCGGGCAGTAGTTCTGTTGGTTCCCCCTCCTATTTTTCCTAGGTCCATCCTGTAAATTATCTGTGCTAGGTAAAGGTGCGGATGGGCCAGCGTATTTAAGGACCATCTTGAATGTTTTCTTTGACAATGAAAAAATGAGAAAAGCTTATTTTGAGCCGTCCCTACCTGCACCTAGATCTGAGCCTAAAAAATTGGTAGGGGGACCAGCAGAAAATAGAAGGCGGAAATCGACAGCAATAGTACCATTTCCTAAACAAAATTACTTTATCTCTTAAAAGTCTATTAATATTTTTAGAATGGCAAGTTAATTGTAAGACGGCTTATTCCATCAATTCCCCGTCAGTTACGCCGTTATCTAGCTCTCAGATGTTGAAGATGGTTGGCTGATTCCTGTGGTTATGAAACTGTCAGAAAAGTAAACGATGTGAAAAGCATACGGGTTATGTGTTGATTTTGACGCAGTGTTTGTTGTTTTGGAAATAAATACGCCGTTGAATTTCTTCTATCCATTTATTGATATCTAATTGTGGCGTGTTTTTTATCTTAGTCAGAAACCCCTAGTATTAAAATGTATTTATTGACTTTTGCTCTTCATTTTAAGTTGGTGGCAGCCAAAAATCATTTTCGCGTATTCATTCGGAAATGTATTGAGCAATTTCAACTTGAGTTTCAGAAGGGTATTGGTCTCTGATATTTTTATTTGATCGACAAGAAGGGGACTAGCCTGTGTGCCTGAGAAGCCAGTTGGTGGTGAGTGACTCAATATGTTTGTATTTTGTAAAAAACAGAAAAAAATCCTGATATTATATCAGCAAGAATAGGAGTTTTAGAATAAGTTATCGTGAGAACACCAGGGCAAATTTTTAAAACTATTTAAGAGTAAACAAGTCTTTTGGTGTTGCTCATCAAATTTAGTTCAAAATCGATTAAATACCGTTGATTTATAGAGTGATAGACCAGGGAGGAGATAGATTTTCAAATCATCTTTGCACTTATTTTCGCTGTCCTTCTATTCTGTTTCTATAATACTCTAAAACAACGGATAACCTACGGGAAACTTCTCTATTCCCCAGCCCCCAATCCACTCAACAACCGTGGCTCCTCTTCTCCAATCCCTCAAAGAATCTCTTGATTCCACAACAGAAGGTATAAGCAGCCAATTCGCGGGCAACTTTAGCAGGCAGTTAGAGACCAGCACAGAAGCAGTGATCAGTGCAATTCATTCTACAGCCACTACTATAGTCGGCAACTTCACCAGGGGAATTGCACCCGCTCAAAGTTTTTTGGACGGATTCAGTGAGAATAGCACTGTGGCAAATACTTCTTTGGAAGCACAATCCACTACAAAGTTGTGGCATATTGTATTTGGGGTTGGCAAAACTGAAAGCTTAGCAGCAACCACAACTACTGCAGCGATTGCAGATAGTGCTAAGTGAGTTGGCTTTATAAAATTGTTAATGATAAAATTTATTGATTAAAAAACATGAATTGCACAAAATGGCTTAATTTTTTCACTTCAGTTCGGGGTGCTCGAATGAATGAAATTTTCCTCCTATTACTTATGACCGTAGGCGGATTTAGGATATAAAGGGTCACCTAGGTGCACCTATTTTAGGCAATTCTTAAATTAGGCAATTCTTACACCATTTTTTTCGGCTAAAGCTTTATGGTAAAATGCTTTTTCGCTAAACAATTGGAGTGCTGGCTTCAATAATAGTCTTGCAAAAGTTCCTCGCGAGCTTGTTTTTTACTCGTCCACATTAGCGTACCCGGGGAGGGGGTTGAGCGGGGGTTGCATAGCCGGGATATAGCCCTCATCTCTGTCAGGATTCTTTTAAATTTTTTTAGCTTTTTCAGCCCTTTGAGCCCCTTCCCCCATGCCAGGAATTTTTTTGCTATCCTGTGTAAGCAGATACTCGTCCAGGAGAGTTTTGTCTCATTGGATAGCCAATATGCGACTTTAATTCGAATTTGTTTAGATCTGGGCCCACAGCCAAAAACATTGGTTAAAAAAACTAGTAGCGTATTGAAAAGCCTCTGTCAAGCAAAATACCTTAGTCCTCCTGTGGTTTTTTGATAATTCGTTCAGATACCCGCAGTCGGAGTGAGAGCATTTGACATCGTGAACATGCTTTACTCCAACTTCAATTTGTTCACGAAGTCGGAGACCTATTGGTGGCAACCTTGCGGCTAGGGGAGATTTGCCAAAAAAGAAATTTGCCAAATGTACGTTTTGCCAAAAAGAAATTTGCCAAAAACGAGATTTCCCAAAACGAAATTTGCCAAAACGAAATTTGCCAAAACGAAATTTGCCAAAACGAGATTTGCCAAAACGAAATTTGCCAAAACGAAATTTGCCAAAACGAGATTTGCCAAAACGAAATTTGCCAAAAGACGAACAGGGGGACCAAGGCAGTTTTTTTACGTTTACGTTGGTCATCTGAAAAAATGACTAGCTGCTTGCACGGTTAATTTAAATTTCCAACTTCAGTTAAGATTCAGTTAAGTGGACAACAAAACTTTATTTTACCACTGTCAAACCATCTTCAGCTTGTCCGAATTAGTCCAGAAAACAAGTTTTGGAACATGAAAAACGTAAAAATTTTTTGATCCAAGTGAACGACCACTTGGTTTTAATGGTCTAATATGCAACTCGGGTACTGCCAACTGAGTACTACAATCAAGATACCACTACCCAGAAAACGCATTCTACCAGCACCCAAGTACCATTCCCTAAGCAATTCCACCTAACATATTGGTATGTCATATCATTTTTAATCTTTTCTATAATACAACCTCAGGTTTACTGGGTAATTCACGTATTAACTAAACCAAGTGATCGTCTACTTGGGTCAAAAATTTTTGGATCAATTTACCGCCACCCAAAGCAGTAGTTAGAAAGAACTAACATTTTTAGGAGGTTTTGGGTGTTTTGAGTGGTTTGGGGTGGTTTTGGTCGGTCTGGGGTGGTTTGGACACAATCTAAAAATTTCGAAAAAAAACGTAAAAAACTGCCTTGGTCCCCCCTGTTTGTCTTTTGGCAAATCTCGTTTTGGCAAATTTCGTTTTGGCAAATTTCGTTTTGGCAAATTTCGTTTTGGCAATTTTCGTTTTGGCAAATCTCCCCTAGCCAACCTTGCAACTATAAGTCTGACCAATCGGGTACAGTCGAACCTATTTATAGTGACACCCTGGGACCGACCCCTAGGTGTCACTATATCCAGGTGTCACTATATCGGGGTGTCACTATATCCTATATCACTATATGTCGGCCAACCAAATCGGGCCCGGGGTGTCACTATATCAAGGGTGTCACTATATCGGTGTGTCACTATAAAGAGGTTCGACTGTAGCTTAAACAATAAAAAGGTTTTGACGAAAAGCTCGCCCACCAATCACAAATACTTCAATTCCAACTCCGACTTCATGAACAAGTCGCAGCCGGAGTTGGAATTGAAGTATTTTGCATCGTGAACACCCTTACTCCGACTCCGGATTTCCGAACAATCAATTAGTACTTTACCGGACTTTTTATACAAACTTTTTCGGCTATACGCCTGAAATCTCAACAAATATGATCGAAAGGCGCATATTGACTATCCAATGACACCAAACTCTCATGAGTGCGTAAAAAACAAGCTGGCGAGACTCTCCTGCTAGTTTTTTTCTTTTTTGTATCGTTTTGTAATTTTTGTAGAGTGAAAGTCCGTAATATAGTTGAGTCCGTCCGTAATATACCGTATTTACTGTATTAACTCCCACCCTCTAATAACTCAACACCCTCTAATAAGTCCCCACCCTACGGACCTTATATCTCAGCCTAGAGCGAACATTTCGCAAATCTGTTTTTTGCGTTTTCTTAGTTGCCACGAGTTTACCTGATTCCACTTTTTAAATTTTGGTTGAGTACCCAAAATATCAAAATCGAAATATTTTTTTCCGATTTTTAAGGGTTGAAAAATAACTCCCCACGGGGACTTAATACAGTAAATACGGTAGTTGAAATGAGGATGGGGGTGATTCCCAAAACTAAAATATAAAAAAAGATGCAAAATTTTCAATATAAGCATGATGTTGTGGTTAATTTCTGCCGTCGCAAGGTTCAAAAATACCGTCAAATCAGTAATTTGCCCCGTCATAATTGAAATTTTATAAAATTCACAAAAATATATTTTGAATTTTTATGCCAAAGTGTAGCCCTAGATCTCAGCTTTCTAACGAGCTATCAACTGACCTAATGAAATTTTAAAAAATTTGTATAAAACATCCGGTTTATTCAAGGACATTTTTCTACAGCTTTTGAAATCTCTTGACAGCTTGCTAGAAAGCTGAGATCCAGGTACAGTCGAGTCTCGCTAATCCGGCACCCTCGGGACCTGTCCTTGGGTGCCGGATTAGCGGGGGTGCCGGATTAGCGAGGGTGCTTCTAGATGACCCCACTTGGCGTCATTTTTGGGTTATGTTAAGCTTTCATTTAGCACAATACCTATGAGTGAAGAAGGGAGATGTCTTCATATATTTACTGAAAAGAGATGTCTTTATATAAAGCGTAGACCGTACATAGAAAGGCACTGAAGATTTATCAGGTTGGTCAGAAAGTTCGCAACTACCCATAAACAAATTTGTTTTGAACTTTTTAAACAGAAGCGTATTTTAACCCTTCTTAAATTATAACGATTCGATAACAAATAAATCATTCATAATCATTCAGTAACAAATTTATCATTTTAATCATCTTGTTCCATAACTATCCACCATCGACGAATGAAATCCGTCAAGCCGCAACATAGAAACCAACGAAATATTGTAGCATTCTGAACCATCCTGGAATGTCTTCAAAATTTAGAGTCTAACTGTTGTTTTTCAGTAACTTAACCGCTTTTTGGATAGGGAGACCAGGGTAGAGTCCCTTACATACAGGGTGTTTCAAGAAATTCACCGGTTTTGAAATGGGCATAACTTTTTCAAAGACCTTTTTTCGAATTGCTGTTTTTGCCAGTCGTTTTCTCTTGACGGGCAATTATGTTTAGTGTATAGTGTCAAAAACACGATTTTTGCTTGGTCCCCTTGGTGGTTCTGGTCTTGGTCTATGGGTGGTCCCTGGATGGTTAAATCCCGAACCACAGTGGGGACCAAGCAAAAATCGTGTTGTTGACATTATACACTGAACAAAATTGCCCGTCAAGAGAAATTGATCTGTGAAAACAGATCAATTTCGGAAAACGGCCTATAAGAAAAGTTATGCCCGTTTTCAAACCGGCGAATTTCTTGAAACACCATCTATATTGGTGTATTCTACCGAGTCCTGGTTTCTTTTTTAGCAAATTCAATTCATCGATGGGATTTAATTATAGAACACGAAGAAAACTACTCCTTGGATAAATGATTTGGTAACGCATCGTTATCATTTAAAAAAAGGTTTGAACAAATTGCCAAAAACCAAAGACAAATACGTTTAGGGTTGGTCGCAAACTTTCGGACAACCTGATATTTCAGACGAAATTTAACAATCGAAAATCAGATTAAACCATTAAAAAAATCTGTTAATTCATTGTGGTTCTTTATTAAGCTGTTCTTTGTGGAAGAAGTCTTCCAATTGAGACCATTGAAACAAAATATTGATACAAATGTTGTTTAATTAATTTATTTAATACGACTGCCGGATTACTGAGGGTTAGTTAATCGGGAGTGTTCAGCGTTTGAGTGCCGGATTAGCGAGGCTGCCGGATTACCGACGTGCCGGATTGTGCAGGGTGAACATTAAGGGTTTTCTTCGGCGGCCAACCAAACTAAGCTTGAGGTGCCGGATTAGCGAGGGGTGCCGGATTAGCGAGGGGTGCCGGATTAGCGAGACTCAACTGTATCAAAATTTAGAAACAAATTAAAAACAATAAATTAAAAAGCTTTATAAATATTTTGAGATTAGACAAATTACTAATTGAATGAATTGAATCTTTTGAGGGAAAAAATAATTTAAAATAAAAAGCTTTTTCGAAAATGCACAAACATGCAAAAAATTGAGCTAAACGAAGAGAGAAATAAAGAGCCAAAAGTATGTGTGTAAAACTGCCAAAATATCGCGAATCAATAGAAATAAAAAACAGCCCTGCCCGTCTACCCACAACTTTAGTTCTCTGCTGCTTTAGATCACTAGTAGAGGAGTGGGGAGAACCGATTGTATCGCGTGTGCTAGAAGCAGCAGCAGGAGCTGGCAGTGGGAGCACAGAGGAGCAGCAAGGAGTGACTGACTCACCATCCAACCGTCTGGTCCCCTCCTTTACTTCCTCCTCCACTTCTATTTTTACAAGCACCGCCAAGGCTGTGGCCCATCAACTGGTGCAGGCTGTCAGCAACAACAATACATTGGCACAACAAGGCGGCAATCATCATCATTTCCACCAGAACTACGACTACCAAAACAACACCTTGTTGAACAGCACCAACAATAGCTCCACAGAAGGCATGTTGCTAGTGGATGAAAAAGGTGTAGCTCTGATTCCACTCGAGGTGAGAATATTTGGTTAAGTTTTTTTTTCCAAAAATGTGGGCTTTCGTAAAATATAATACAGTCAAGTTTCGATAAGCCCTCACGCACCCCTCAGGTTTGTTCCCGCCTAGGGTTCGACACCTTTTTTTCCAACACCTTTCGGAGTCAAAAGGATTTTGAAAAAGAGTCCTTTTTATAATAGGGTGCCGGGTCATCACGATTTTGTTTTCAGTGGAAAAATAGTAGGATTTTTGAAAAAAACGACCAGTAAAATCGGAATGTTTATGAAATTTTGGGACCACACTGTCAAAACAGAAGTAGTGAAAGGGCGAAAATTGAGAAAAAAAGAGTCGGATCATAGGCGGGAACGAACTTGTGGTGGTGTTGGGTTATCAGGACTCGACTGTATTGGTTGCTGAAATATCAATAGCTGAACATCCAACTTTTTAAAATTACTGTCCAACTTATGACTATATATCAGTAACCGAAAATTGAAAACAATTCTGCTTTATGATTTAGATTTCCGATGAAATTTTTCTGATTTAGGGGGGGGCCTTCTCAGGACAATTTTTTTCAGCAAGAATCGGTAGAAAGTACAAAAAAACGACCAGAATTGCCCTGTTACCCACCTACTGAACTATCATTGAGCCACGGAACGTAAACCCCAACTTTGTTTTTGATCACTTATTACTGTGAGCGGCCCATTACATATTTTTAAAAACGTGGACTTTGCAAGGCTTCTAAAATGCGATGACAAAACATGAAATTTTCGATAGAGAATATATATAACTAGGGTCTGCAGGCGCCTATCAGCGCCTATGTCGTTCGGGAACATTAGTGTTTCGGATACTATCTTTGTTGTTCGGGTAGAACATCCACCCTACCTGTTAACCCACCTACTCTACCTCTCCTACCCTCGCCTATCCTCGCCTATCCTCGCCTACCCTTACTTATCCTCGCCTATTTTCGCCTACTTCGCATACTCTCGCCTAGCCTCGCCTATCTCGCCTACCCTGGCCTACTCTTGCCTATTCTCGCCTACCCTCGCCCATTTCGCCTACTATAACGTACACCTGACCTGGTCCCCAGAGTGTACGTTATATCAAAATTGACTGTAGAGATTTCACCTGAACACTTGACTATACTATATGGCTACCTACCCACCCTTACTGGCCATATACCAACCCTGCCTTGCAGAAAAGTGGGCTTGAACACAAAAATCCACCTTAAATCCAAGCTAAAATCCAGGCTAAAATCCACCATCACCAATTTGGAGGGCAAGGAAAATTTATTAAGAAGCGACTTCAATGATACGATTTTGTGCTTAAAGGGGCATGCTCACGCTAATAAGAGGTGGTGCCGGGAATTCAAAAAATTTTCCTAATCATTGAACTTCTGTATGGATTTTTCAACCTGGTTTCTAACAAAATAAGGCCCTAAATTTAATTTTAGGTATGGTTTTTGTTAGAAACTAAAATGAAAAATGAGTGTAGATATTTAATGATTAGGAAAAAAATTTAAATTCCGGGTACCACCTCTTATTAGCGTAGGCATGCCCCTTTAAAAAAAAGCCACGATGTTACACTTAAGGTTACTGCAGAGATATCCGACATTAGTTTGCAAAAAGTGGAAGAAAAGTGGGCTTGAACACAAAAATCCACCTTAAATCCAGGCTAAAACCACCATCACCGATTTCGAGGGCAAGGAATTTTTTTTTGAGAAGCAACTTTAATAATACGTGTTCGTGCTTAAAAGAAAGCCGAGATGTTGTTCTTGAGGGTTCCGGAAAGATATTAGACATGAAATTGCAAAAACTGGCCAAAAATTGGTTGTAAAACAATAAATTCATAAAAAGTGTGACGGACGGGTCCCCGACCCAAATACTATATAGAGATTTAATGGATTAATGGTGATTGTTTATGAACTTCTTTTTTCTCTTCTCTTTTTATATAAAATCAATTGGTTGTGTCTGTGAAAAAATGCTTTAATGACGTGACCGGCAATGACTGGTTGGCCGGACAAACATGTGCTCATTTACTTTTTTTAGTGGTGCATAGAAAAAATAAATTCAAATTAAGTTGTTTGTTGTGGTGTTTAAGGATTAAGATTTGATGTTTTGTTGTGGACTTTTTGTTTTTGCTTCCTCCTTCTGCATTTTGTTGTTGTTGTTTGTGCGGCTGTTTTTTTATTGATTATGTTTTATACCGTATTTACTCTAATAAGCGCCCCCCCCTCGACTTTGAGGGTCTGGATATGAGTGTAGAAGCAATATTTTGCAAAGCTGTTTGATACGTTTTCTTAACTCCCACGAGCTCTACCGATTCCACTTTTTAGATTTTGGTTGAGTACCCAAAATCTCGAAATCGAATTCCAAATTTTCCGATTTTTGGGGTTTGAAAAATAAGCGCCCCGGGGCGCTTATTAGAGGAAATACGGTAAATCAAGTTTATTTTGAGAATTTTTTTGCTCGATCGTTTGCTCGGTGAAAATTACGGGTAGCATGAAAGTTGCCTGATACCAATAAGTCATAACTTTTTTTCGTGACGTGGTTTCGAATAACGGGTTTTTGCGTTCGACTTGATTTGTGCGAATTTCATTAGAAGTATGAGCCTGGTAGTGAAACTGCAATCGCACAGGGTTGGGATCCCAGAAATTTTCGGTAATCGGCGCTGCCCAGGTTTATTAATTAGAAGTTATAATAAAGTACTGTTTCGAAAAAGTCAAAGTTTATAAAAACATGGTTTCGCCAAAAACAGGTTTAGAAAAAGAGCATGTTTGGAAACAACCTGTTTGATAAACATACATTCGGAACAGGATGTTGTCTATAACAGCTTTCGATCTCTAAAAACTACCCCTGACCTACAAAACCATCATTTTCTAACCATGAGACGGTCAAAATCTGTTATAGACAAGATCCTGTTCCGAATGTATGTTTATCAAACAGGTTGTTTTCAAACATGCTCTTTTTCTAAACCTGTTTTTGGCCAAACCATTTTTTATAAACTTTGACTTTTTCAAACGGCACTTTATTATAACTTCTAATTAATAAACCTGGGCAGCGCCCGGAAATCCCTATTCCAAATCCCAAAGTTGCGATTTTTTGAGAATCGAAACCCCTAAAAAAGACACGAACTGCCAACATTGGATTACAAACCACAGAAAGGACTGAGCAAAAGTCGTGCTTTGACATTTCCGCTCAAACCAAGTTGAGCGCGAAAACCCATTGGCTAAATTAAAGAATGCCTACCACTCGATTAAATCTAACGCCTCTTGTTCAACTTCCTGTCGTTTTTGGAATGGCAGGCGTGTGCTTTAATCGAAGCCAAAAACTACAGAAGTGACTGAGGGATGTCCGTTGGCAGGCGTTTGTTTCAACAGTGGCCTATGTTACTTTAAATACAGTTAAAACACATTACATAAATATATTTCTGCCAGAAAGTGTCTCATCACTCCGCAAAATATCTCAATTTGTAGCTGAGATTTATATCTTCCTAGATTCTTATACCAAGCTTTGCAAATATCACATGACCACTTTGTGGTCAGCGTGGTCGTCCTAGGGTTAAATTGGGGTATAGACGTTTCTCGAAAATGAAACTTTTTTCATTTTCGAGAAACGTTTCTCGAATTTGAAACTCAAAAGAGTAAAATATCTCTAGGTGTATACCTTATTTAGACATATCAAGGGTATTTGGCTGAATGTGATGGCCAAAGTCCAGCATATTCCACATTGCGGGGTTAGGGTTAACACATGTATGTACCCCTATCCCTTGCAATGTGGAGTGTGCTGGTCTTGGCCGCGAAGCGGCCAATACCCTTGGTATGTCTAAATAAGTATCTTTACAGGTATACATATATACCCCTAGAGATATTTTACTCTTTTGAGTTTCAAATTCGAGAAACGTTTCTCGAAAATGAAAAAAGTTTCATTTTCGAGAAACGTCTATGCACCTTAAATTGTTATGCCCGCCAAATTAATTATTTGAAGTTTTGGAAGATTTTGCGCGAAATTAAAAATTTGATGGGAAAAATAATTGATTTCAAACAATTGATAAATTAGTATTTTGCTGGAATTACCAATTTAACTGAGTAAATTACATGCAGCCTATTCGATCATGCAAAAAAATTATGGCTCTTGAAATCAGTCGAATTAATTGGACGAATTACTCACCCTGTATTTTGCGTAGATTATGGAAATTATAAACATAATTTTGATCCTACTACATTTTCAAATGAATTTGCATAAATTAGATTTCTATTTTTCTCTTTTTCGTTGTTTACATTATAGGCGATTTATTTTGTAAAATTTCATGTCTATTGTTTTGGCCTAGAAATTGCTGTATTCATCATTGTAAAAATTTGGCTAGTGAAATTCATTTCTTTTGCTTATTTGTCTCAATTTTAACACAATCGATTTGCTATGCGTGACAATAATACCAGCCTAATGTACAACCATAAGGAAGTGGAGCATGTGCAGGAACAATCAATGGAGGTAAATTGTTCAGTTTGATCAATTTGTGTCTTTTGTTGTAAATAACTTGTTTTGTAATGTAAGCTTTGCAAATTTGTATCTTTCGTTTGAAATCTCTAACTGCAATTTACTAATTAAATCTCAAAAATCCATCATTAAACCCTAAACACGCAGCAACGCATTGAGTTTGTCAAAAAAAACCGGTATTTCCATAAAATTTTGCGAGCTTCAGTCGACTCTCTCTCTATTACGAAAACTCTTCAAGTTCGATCCCGCCTAGGGCCCGAAACTTTTTTTATTATAAATTAGGAATCTTTTACCAAATTTGATTGGTCAGCCAAGTGCGAAAAATAACACGGAATCCTATTTTGCCTTTTATAGTCTGGAGTAAAAAAAGTGCCGGACTCTAGGCAGGAGCGAACTTGAAGGGGTGTCCATTTATCGTCGACTATACCTCATTACTAGGTTGATTTCTGAATTGCAAGACCTTTATCCACCCAATTCGAATAGTATCGAGTCTTACCTCCTTGAATTTATTACTTTGTTTTGCTTTGCAGGAGCTCTTGACAATGTTCCTGACGGCATTAAGCGTCCTGTTTATGGTGTTTGGCGGAGCCATTCCTTATGTCTTCCAGTATGTGGAAATCTACCAGCGCAAGAGTGCAGCTGGATTCTCATTACTTGTATGCTTGGCACTATGTGTTGCTAATATTCTCAGAATATTGTTTTGGTAAGTTTTCACGTTTTTTTTAAATTAGATAAAATTTACAATGTTTTCCAATAAAATTTACAATGTCCTCGAATGGACCAATTTTTTTTGCGAAAAAATTTCTAAATTTTAAAATTTCATCAAGTCCTTGCAAAAAAGCTGAGAAACAGGGCTAGATGTTGTGAAAATCTTGGAGGATTGAAAAGAAATTTACAAAAGTTCAGATTTGGCATAAAACTTTGGGTAATCAGAAATGTCAAACCAATATATTTCTAATTAATTTGCAGGTTTGGCAAGCACTTTGAAACACCTCTACTTGTGCAGAGTGGAGTGATGATAGCTTGTATGATCTTGATGCTTGAGATATCTGTCCGAATGAACAAGAAAACTGTGCCAGTTGCTCAGAGAACGTCTATATGGCGTAAGTTGGATTATTTTAAGGTGTGCGGGATGGCGCATTATAAACATTCAGCTTTTTTCAAACAAATTTTTTGAGTTTACTCCTTTTGCAAAAAATTTTAGTTCGGTAAAAGAGATATCACCACATGAATATTAGCAAACTTTTATTCTCGCCGTGTTTATTTTTTAGTGCTGAAAAACTCTGCAATCGGTGATCATCGGTGGCTCAACGGTAGAGCAGCGATGGACTGTGAAAGTAGGCCGTCGGCTCTATTCTCGTTGGGAGCATAGTCTTTTTTTCTCGACTTTTACTAAATTGTGACAGTTTTATTCTCTTTTGAACCCCAGTAGTACCCGCCTTTTTAAAGTATTTCAAATGGCCACCATCAAACCTCTTTAACGGTATTTTCTCTTAATTTATTTGGTATTTCTCTCGAAAATCGACGACTTTAAAAAATTTGTGGCAAAAATAAATTCGGTCGTTTTTAATGCGCCATCCTGTATCTCAAATCGGTGGTCAAATAAGTAGAGTAAAACTGTCAGAAGTAAAGCTGTCAATCACAACAAGCACTCAAAATTTTATAAAAAAAACTTTGCACCAAACAAGCATCAAACAGGTGTTATGTCATATAGCTATAAATCAGTTTCATTAGTGGTGCAGTAGACTCGCACTGAGCAGCACTGGGTTGAGTTAACTGTGAGTTTAGGGTGGGGCACCTCAAGCGACATTTGTTTGGGCATGTGTCTGCAAATGGCTGGTCCATTGGCTAGAGCACTTCTTAAGGTTACCTCTTTCTTCTTGCCCAACACCGGTCTATTGCCAAGCCTAGTGTCTTCCACATTTCTGACCAATTCAGCGTTATCAGCTGACTGTTGCCTGGTCCAGCCGTCCAGCAATTGATTCCTTCTACCCTTTTTGTGGCTCCCCTCCCCTATAGCTTCACTCTGACACCTGGACTGCACCAATTCTATTTCCAAGCTTTTGTTGGCTCTGGTGGCCACAATACTGTTATTGTTCCATTCTATCCTTCTTTTGCTGCTAGTCAACAGCCAGTTCCTGGCTTGAGCTGCCCTTTGAATGATTTATTGGCTTGGGTATGGGCACGGGCTGTGTTGGGATGCTAACTTCGATTTTGGTCTGAAACGGCATTATAATCACTGCTCTATATAAATTGCTTCCAAATAAACTTTTTTATTTCTGAATTTTGAGGGGTGAGGCTTGTTTTTGTCCCGTCGATTATTTTAAAAGATTCAAAATAACCACCAACTCATTCGAACTCAGTATAAGGCCTGCCGAATTGACTGTAGAATTAGTGGTGTTTAACTCGGGAAATCACACAGTTAATTCGGTGGGTCTCGAGTCAGAAAGAGTGGTGGTCATTCTGAGTCATTTCGAAAAAATAGTCAACGGGACAAAACACGTCTTCGAACCACCCCGCCCCCTCCTCTCAAATTAGAACTAAAAGCAAAGTCTGTCTGGAGGCGTATTATATGTGTCCGCACCTCTCCCAAAAAAATTCATTTGCCCCCTCCTCTTTAACAATTTTTTTGAAATTTTTAAAAGTCTCAAAAACTATTTATTTATAGCTTTAATCATTTTGACTAAAATAGTAAATAAATATTTTGACTTGCCCAACCCCCCCCCCCCGTTGTCTTTTTAGGCTTGACTAAAGCAAATTTTTTTTACCAAAAAAAGTTTTTCGCTTTAAAATGATAACAAAAACGTGAATAAGAAGAAATAAATAAATTAAAGGATTTTTTCTGTAAAAAAACAACAGGGGGATTAAGGCGAATTATTTTAAGGAGTGGTGTTTACACATACAGAGCAAAAACCACACCTTAGGACTTTTGGCCTTCTTTTTTTGGCTAATAAAAAGTTGGAAATTGTGGAGGTTCGACGGAGAATGGTAGTGGCTGGAGAGCTGTGCCTCTTCAGAGAATATCTACAGGGCATCCGAATCAAATCATTCGTGGAGGAGGAGAGTGTTTCTGTGGAACGACTCAATGTGCTGGTGGTATTGTTGACAGGGTAGTCACCTCCATACTCGTAGTTGCTGTGGAAGGGTCGAGCAGTCTGACTAGCAACTATTATGCTGCTGTTTGACTTTTGGTGGTTGTGTGGGTCATGGAGGTATGACTGATTTGAACGTATTCTTCTTCTTCGGTGTTTAACAGTTTTCGTTGCTCTAACATGCTGTCGATGGGCACTCGTCTTCGTTTTTCGGAAAACTGGCTTCTTAAAGTCAAAGCTTTAGTTAGTAGGTGGTTAGTTAACTCAATAGTCCTTATTACAAATACAGTTTATTTAGTTTTCTGTACAGTCAAATCTCACTACAGTGACACTTCAATATAGTGACACCGCAAGGCCGGTGCCGAGGGCTACAGCGAGATTTGACTGTAATTAAAACAATAGTCCGGATGGTGTCATTAGTAATTTCGCGTCAGCGGGGCGCACTTTTTTGCTGAAAATCGGGCACTATTCCATTGTAACCCCCCCCCCCCCAAAAGCTATTCCAGTGTACCCCGCCCCCAAATAAGGACCTATTCCATTGTCAAGCCCCCTACTCAAGCCCCCTGCGCCCCGAAGGGGCGCAGGGGCTTGAGAGTTAGAGATACGCGCACGCACTTACCTTAGACATGATTTCGAGAAATGCTCTTGATCATAAAATGCATATAGAGCTTATTTTTGCCACGGCCCGAGTTGAAAAACATGGTAAAGCAGCAAAAAAAGTGGCCCCTGTGTTATTCCCTTCCCCTCCCAATACAGCCCTTGAACCCTATTTAAATGGCTTTTCTGGTCCTTTATGGCAAAATTATTACATAAAAATGGTTTTTGAGTGCATATAAAAAGTTGGTTTTTTGGGGGGGGGGTACAATGGGGGGGGGTACAATGGAATAGCGGCGAAAATCGAATGAAACATAAAATAGATGGCACTTATGTAATTCGGGGAGTTTAAGGGGCAAGGGTAGGTCAGCGTATGTTAGGACGGACTCAAACATGTTCCTTTAACTACAAAAAAAGTAATAAAAACATGTTTGAGCCCATTTTAAAATAGGGGTGGAAGCTGTTAAGCAGATAGTTTCGACGTAAAAGGATTTATCCAAGTTTTTTTAATGAAGTTTTTGGAGCACTATTGTATCGACAACTGGGTGTTTCGATCTCTGACAAACTTGTGCAGAATTCAAAGTTGGATTAGCATTATCAATATCAGAATTTTTAAATTCTTAAAAAATTCCTTAAAAATCGTAATGGAAAAGGAAACACTCAAAAAGGTTGAGTATTTTCTATTACATTTTAATTTTCAGGGCATTTTTGAAGCAATTTCGTAATTCTGATATAAATGATGCTCATTCAACTTTTTATTCTGCAAAAATTCGTCCGACTTTAGATCATAGATTTGTCGACAAAATATGGCTCAAAAACAACATTTAACAAACACAAAACTTGAATCAATCCTTTGGTGTCGAGACTATCTCCTTAACAGCTTTCACCCCTCCTTTAACATACGCTGGCATACTCTTGCTTAAGCCTAAGCTTAAGACTTTACCTAGGTATCCTCCGAAGTACATAAGTACCAAATAGATTAGGAACAGGGCTCCCGTATTTTCTGATTTCTTAGAAATGTTATGATTTCGAACTCCCAAAAAGAGGTAAATTTAATTTTTGCAGTCAAATTTTTATTTTTTTCACAATTCTTTACAAAATTAGGCAAATATCTGACTTTTCCTGAACTCAATTTTTGTATATATAGGGTGTCCAACAAAAAATGCAGGATTTTTAAAAAGTAGTGTACGTAACCCCTTCCCGGCCGATTTCCGAAGTTGTCAGAAATCTCCGGAGTGTACACGACCTAAGCAACAAAGGGCCAATTAAAAACCCTGTTTTGACTTTTCGCACCATCCGGAATGTGTACTTGGAAGAAATCTATTTAAAAAACCGCAAGTTATGGCCGTTTGAAATCCCCCGAAATTGTTTTAACATCCTATAGTACCAGGGTATCGATGTGTCCTTTTTAAAAAGATGTGTCCTTTTTTCACGACCCTAAATATTTTTTATTTTTGAAATTTAAGACAAAATCTTTTCTTTCTCTTCGAAATAGCAATAAGCACTTGATAAAATCAACCTTCTGCTTCAAAAATGGTCAACATGTTCTTTTTTAATTGTTTTGAGATCGATACCCGTGTAATAAATACCCATTTCCGCTAACTATCCAAAATTTTTACTGAGCCATAGGATTTATTATGAATTTGTTATTTTAATTTTACGGTTAGAAGCCACTCACACACCTCAAACCATTATTAGGGTTGTTACGCCGTGTGGAGTTGTAGGGTGCAGGTGTTGTTGACCTCCTTTTAATTGGAGATTTAGAAGAATTGAGAGCATTACTGTTTTTATTTTTCCTGCCCATCTTAGTCTTGCCGGCCACATTGCGTGTCATTCTGGCCTAAAATTGTTCCAATTATTACTATTCAACATCTAAGCAGTTAGCTAACCATTCTGCCTTCCGGTGGTTTCGAAATCCATTTGGGAAAAAATCTGTGGAGCAGTCGCCAAGCAGGCAACATGGCTCTAAGGTGGACCTTTTAAATTCTTTGACAGTGAATGAATAAATTATTGGGTTGAGCATGCTATTGCAGTATCCTAAAAAACTGATTTTTTGGTAAAAAAATTAAAATTGGGTGTATGTACCAAGCCAGGAGGCAATATCGATGGCAACTGTGGGAAGGCATCCTTGGCATTTGTGATCTAAATTTTTGGAGTACATAATGTACAGGGTGGCGCATTATAC
Organism: Ditylenchus dipsaci; assembly: GCA_004194705.1. Classification (NCBI taxonomy): domain Eukaryota; kingdom Metazoa; phylum Nematoda; class Chromadorea; order Rhabditida; family Anguinidae; genus Ditylenchus; species Ditylenchus dipsaci. The sequence goes on along the minus strand of SADC01001373.1, from coordinate 43,622 downwards.
TTAACCACTTTTACGTGTCCCCAGCGACCGATTTATATATCGAGAAATGACTGTAACACAATTTCGGATGTTTAGAAGCCCTGGGAATGAAAAATTCAGACGCTACTTTCATATACCGCCCCCCCCCCCCATAATTTTTCAGGTACCCCAAAAACCTTACATTTTTTTTGAAAAGTGGTGAAATTGTGAGCCGGTTCCCTGAGCCGGTTTTATATAACAGTAGCGCCAAAATTCCGGTTTCGAGTTTCGTCACAGGATTTCAGCTCTAATTGTTGAAAAAAAAGTTATATCAAGGGTAATTTTCTTTAGTATGGATAAAATTTTGTCGCGTTATATCGAATCGCGTTATATCGGGGGTAAACTTTGTAGACTTTCCTTTCTGGCCAGCCAAATTAGTCAAAAAGTCGCGCTGTATCGAGAGCCGCGTTATATCGACGTCAAGTTATATGGAGAGTCGACTGTAACTTCTTAATCGAATAACAAAAAGATTGGCGCGAATTCAAAAAAGTTGCATCAAAAGCAAACTCGGGCGTTTATAATGCTCTGCAAAACAAATAAAATTCGTGTTTTCTTACTTGCGAGGTATATAGTAAAAAATGGTAGCCAGCAGAAAAGAAATGAGCAGGACACCACTCCAAGAGTCTTGGCTATTCTTTCATGAGTCCGTAATACCCTTCTTTGGTGCTCCACCATTCCATTATTGCGACCTATGTGCACTCTTAGAGCTGTCTGAAACAAAAAAATATATAAATAACCATTTTTGCCTCATCGAAACTTACGGACTGACTGAGGGTATTTGTAAGGAAATTCATGTTGTGGCAAGAATCATGAGAAAGCCGCGATCCAGAGCTTTTTGTCGGTTTCTGGCTAGTTTATATATTCTCCAGTACAGGGTTAGGGTGACTGAAGCGGGCAAGAAAAAGGCAAACACCACACTGTGCGCTAGATATCTGATTTCATGGCCGGCAAACAGGTGGACTAAATATTTTTGGCTATGATAAGTGCTATTTTTTGGTCTTTTGGCAATTGTTTACCTCATCAAAAACATCATCTTGGTCACCCCAGCCATCCCATCTCACAGTGGTCAATAGGATAGCCGATGAAAATGTCCAGATAACAATGATAACCAAGATGACTTTGCATTTGGTGATCACTGACTTGTACCTCAGCGGTCTGGTCACTGCTAAGTACCTGTCCACTGATATTGTGCAAATTGTTACCTGCAGAAAAGGCCAAATATCAATTTTCGATGGATGAACTTTTTGAAAAGCCGGCTATTTTTATAGAAAAACCACTTCGAAAATAAAAAACTCCCCTTGAACTCGAATCCGTTCTGACCTAATCAAATTTTTTGGCGGTCAGTGAGATATGACCCAAACTTGGTGAGCGCTAAAAATTCCATGGTACATTCAAATCTCGATATAAAAATACCCTTTAAGGGGGCATGGCCACGCGTTCTCGATTGTCCTCGGCCAATTCAAAAATTTTCGCCTAATCATTGAGCTTCTGTACGAATATTTCAGCTTGGTTTCTAATATAACTTTTCCTAAAAATTCAATTCTAGGCCTTCTTTTGTTAGAAACGAAGTTGAAAAATCCGTACAGAAGTTTAATAATTAGGATTTTTTTGAATTGGCGGGGGAAAACCGTTGTCGGAGACGGCAATGCCCCTTTAAAGGACCATGGTTTTTGCGCGCAGCAGCATGTGCAACATTTGAATTGGCGGGGGACACTTCTCTTTCGTCTCAAACTCTACTCTTTGGAGTCATTTCGATCGACTGCAAAGAGTACATTTCGAGACGTAAGAGAAGTGTCCCCGCCAATTCAAATTTTCGTGATGCCACTGCGGGCGAAAACCATGGTCTTTTAAAGGGGCATACCAGCGCGTTTCGAAAAGTTAAGGCGGGGACTATTGCGGAGGACCAGAATTTTTTTGAATCGCCATTTTTAATTTGTTTTGCATCAAATCTGATGTAGATGGCCTTATACTGCTTTTAAAAAATAGGTAGAAAACTTAAAAAATTTAGATGAGAACACATGTAAAAATGTTTTCGAATAAGAAAAGAACCTCTGATCGCCCGGCATACCCTCCTTTTCTGCGTGTAACGCTCTGGTATGCCCATCTAAGTTCGTTCCCACCTACGGTTCGATACTTTTTTACCCCAAATTTTAAGGTCTTTGGCAGTTGTCTTTGGCTGGTCTAGTCCCGAAAATAGCAAGGATTTCGATTTTACTATTCGTTTCGAAAAATGACAACAGTTTTAATAAAAAAAATTCGCGTTTCTCGATAAACGACCCTAGGCTGGAACGAACGTTAGGGGCCGAATGGTCATATCTCAGTGACCGCAAACAATTTCGGCAAGATCTTGACGCTAGTGTCATATGGTGAGATAAAAACAGCGAAATAATAATTTACCGAAAATTTTTTGTCAGAAACTCTAAATTTTTTAATTCTTCATCCAAGCTGTTTGTTTGAGTGGTCATAAAGTTGTGCATGTGTGTGGTTCGCAAATCATACTGATGCATTTGCTTAACATAAACAGGACTTTTTAATGCCCTCTTCCTCCAATTTAATGGGTAATTTAGGCAAGTTGGAGGCTTACCACCGAGCAAGTGCAGAAGGTCACATCAGCGGCCACCCAAATTCTGCACAATGCACGTCCAAACACCCATTTACGATATAGCAAGTGAATAGCACCCAGTGGTAAAACAATCACACCCACTAAAAAGTCTGTCAAACCCAAGTTCCAGACCAGCAGGGTGGTGTTGCTCCGACCGACCCTGAAATTTTTGCATGAAGTGGGCATGTTTTCGTCGTCTTAACCACATTTATAACTCAGAGTACCCGAAATGACTCACAATGACTACCCACCCATTTTGACTCAGAATGATACTAACCGAAATAACTGTGAAATTTTCCGTTTAATATACGAGAAATTCCACAATTAACTCGGTGGTCTCATACTGAGTCCAAATCAGTATTAGACCCGCCGGCGCTAGTATAGAATACCCCCCCCCTCCCAAATTGGACCTTTTCAAAATCGCTGTAACTACCCTTGCAAACAACAAGTTTAGGCTTAGCCCTTAGGCTTAGAGGTAGACCAGCGTACGGAAGTTGTGACTAATAAAGAGTTTACGCATATTTCCGGGGTCTGGGACATAAATTTGGGTAGTCTTTGCTTAAGTTTTAGAAGGAAAAATTTTGGAGGGGGGGGAGGTGGGAATATTCTATACTAGGGTCGACCCACCGAATTAAATGTGGGCATTCTCGTATATTAAACAAGAAGTTTCACAGTTAATTCGGTTAGTCTCATTCTGAGTTGAAATGTGTGGGCGGTCATTGTGAGTCATTTCGGGTACAGTTAAACCTCGATTTAACGGCCTCCTTGGACCACGTGTGGGATCATTTTCAGTCAAACTCAACCAAATAGAGCCCAGGAAGGAGGCCGTTAAATCGAGATTTGACTCTATTCTGAGTCGAAAATATAGTTAATGCGGCCAAAACATGCGTACCAAAGTCAGAAATAAAAGAGTTTAAATTGAGTCGAGCGTATATGTGATACCTGGCTTTGAAGCAAAGCACCAGTAAATTGCCGAATATAGTCAGTAGGATAATAATGGTGGCTGGGATGGCCAGTAGAATAACTAGAGGCAGCGGCAGATTGTTTAGCGAATCCACCGGCTCAGCCCTGGCTTCAAGCATCTTACATGCCCCTCCTTGCACCGCTCATCCCCTCATTTCTAAAATGGCGAGATATTTAAAAGTAGGGAGTGGTTTGAAACAAAAGATCTATTGAAAGCGTGTGCCTTTAACACAAATTTTTTTTAGGGTGTGCAAGTAGGAATGGGGCTGGTAATGGGCGGTACTCTTTTCAATAGGCTTGAGAAACAATTAAACTGATGAAAAAATTAATTGGGAGATTTATTTGATTTGGCAATAGTTGAGGCAGGAGATGCTGGATGTGATCAATTTTTTTTAGCTGTAAAAAGTATTTTTGGTGGATAGGCTTAATTAAGGTGCTAAAAAGATTTCAAAATAGAGCTTGAATATATTATATATAATTTAGGTTGTTAAGAAATTGTTGTTGTGTTGAGAAATTCCAAAAAACATACACACATGACATACCGAGAACTGTGCTAATAAATGGGTGCATATTTTAAGAGGCTTGCTCACGCCTGTTATTTTCATTTATATTTTACTCATTGAAACTTTGTAATAAAAGGCCTAAAATGCACCATGACACGACAAAAATCCCGCGGAGTTTTTTGACTTCCACCCAAGGCAAAAACAAAATTCTAATTCTACAAATCTGGTGTCAACGTTTGTTTTTGCTTAGCGGGAACGTCAAAACTCAATTTTCCGTAGAATTATCTCCCGCGGAATTTCCCCTACGCCTGCATTATTGATCAAAGATTATTGCTCTAATTTATCTCACAAAAAAGTCTGTGAGCTCATCTTATACCTAAAGTTCTTGAAGTTCAATCAATAACAGTCAATATAAATATTTGGGTGATTAAGTAAAAGTAGCTAAAAACAAAGCTTGAGTTTGGTACTAATTTCATTCCATTCTCATATCCTTTTTTCTTGCTAGCACAAAATTTGTAGATGGCTGTTTTAAAGCCTTTTTGCGAGAATGAGAGCGTCTAGCATAAGGGCACAACGATTTTTATGGCTCTAAATTGCTGGCTAAAGCAGAACATGGGGTGTTGAATATGTGGGCAAAAAATTTATTCTAATTCTTATCTCAGGAATTAGAATAAATAAATTGTGTGCTGCTGCTTCTTCTTTTTATTTCTCTTCTTCTTTTTATGTGCCAAATGAGGCTGGCTTTTGACTCGACTTGACTCCACTTAAAGGGTGGGAGGGAAACGCAGGCTGGCAAGATTACTCCGCTAATTGCTGTTCTTTTCGAGGGATGCTCTAAAAAAGTTAAAGGACTAGATTAAAGAATGAGTTCTCCAGATAAAACTGAAAAAAACTATGGGTGGAAACTTTTTATTTGCCATGTTTAGAGGAGGAGTAATTTGGGTGTCGACTGTTTTTGCAACAGAACAATGGTGCACTATAGTTGACTCAGGGTATAAGGACAATCCCTCAAATTCGTTCCCACATACGGCCCGACACTTTATGATTTTTATGATTTGATTTTATGATTTTTATGATAATCTGTTAGTTTATTTGGCTCATCTAGTCTCTAAGATCACAAGAATTTTGATTTTACAGGTCGTTTCGAAAAATGGCAACAGTTTTGCCGAATAAGATCCGCGCCTCTCTATATAAGGACACTTTTTTGAAAATAAGGTGTCTTTATATAGGGTCTTTTGGCAAAACTGTTGTTCTTTTTAGAAGGGACTTGTAAAATTGGTATTTTTTATGTTTTAGCTATTTTTATTAACTCAAAAGTTTTAAATTAAAAATCTACAAACTGCAGCATAAAATTGATAAAAGAAAGTGAGAAAAGTCTCTGAAATATGCTCTGAAAATGTAGTCCGGGATAAGGGATAAGTAACAAAAACCAAAATGAAATGAACTGATGTTTGACAGGCGGTAATGTTTTGGGTGATATTCGGGAATGTTGCCGGGAATATTCCCATCATCCAACCCTTGTTTTTGCTATTTAGGACGCATTTTGAGACAGATTTAACTTTTGTTGATCTACACGACGCCCAAGCTTAAAGAATTATAGAAACGAAGAAGAACAACAAAATAAAATAAAAATTAAAAAAGCGCCAATTCAAAAAATTCAAAAAAACTGGAAAAACACCTCCACGCCAAAAACTTCAACCTCTTTTCAGATACAGTGTGGGAAAACTTTGCAGCTCTGTCCTTTTTATCCAAAAGAACAAACAAAAAGCTGACTTTGAACAAACATTAGTAAAACATGACTTATCAAAGAACAAAATAGACTCTCACTTAGATAGATACATACATCCACTCCATTCACTTTAGTTTCACTCAAAAAGCTTGTTAATGAGACAAAGTTGGGCTAATGGATCGTTTGGACCAATATTTTGGGTGGACAGCAGTTTTTAGAATGGAAAAAAGGGGTGAGAGACATGGTGGGTGAACATAGTGGGGAATTTCAAAATAGTCTAGTTTCAATGCAATTAGTTTCTGCCTTTTTACTTGACTACATTTACACCTTAAATTATGCAAATTGCATTTTTTTTTGATGAAACAAGGCAAAAATAAGCAATTTTCAGGAGGCAACTTTTTGAAGTCATTCTGGAAATGGAATGATTTGACAAGCTATGTATTTGCTCTCATTCTGTTCACAATCCTCGCAGCCATAGTGACAGCAATATTCTCACAGGTTTGTTCAACATTTGTTTTTGTAGAGTCAAAGCAGGTGTAAAATTTTTCAAAAATACTTGGTTTGGGTCTTATTGACTAGTTTCGGTATTGAGACCAAAAAAAACGTGATATACCTTAAAACTTCGGCTTTATATGCGCCCAAAATATGCCTTGGTCCCTGCTGTTTTTTTGCAACGAAAATTCTTATTTAGGTCTTAAAAAATATTTAAAAGGTTCAAATTGTTTTCCCCTCCAAATTATTCTTTTACCCCTCCAAATCATTCATTTATCCCCCAAATCGTACAAATGAGTATTTCTCGGTGTTCTTATGTCGTAATTTTTTTTCTTTTGATCATCATGTAGCCCTAAATCTCTAGTTTCTGATAAGCTATCAACTGAGCCCTTGTTGTTGAAAATTTTTTGAGAAATACCCGTTTTTATGAAACAACTTTTCTTTCATAAAAACGGGTATTTCTCAAAAAAAAATTTACAACAAGGGGTCAGTTAATAGCTTTTAAGAAACTAGAGATTCAGGACTACATGATGATCAAAAGAAAAAAAATTACGACATAAAAACACCGAGAAATACTCATTTTCACGATTTGGGGGATAAATGAATGATTTGGAGAGGTAAAAGAATAATTTGACGGGGAAATTACTTACAGCCATTATTTAAAAACACTTTTTAATCATTTCTAAGCAAAAAAATTCGGTATAAAAAACTTGCCTTGGTTTGGGCTTGAGCAGGGATAGGCCAGCGTATGTTAGGACGACCGCAAACATGTTTTTGTTAATTCTTTAGAGCTTCGAAGAGCATGTTTGAGGCTTTCCTACCCTTACCTTAGCCTGAAAAAATAACCATATTCGGAGAAAAAATATTTGTGCCAAAAAAACAACGAGGGAGCAATCCCTTTTTCGAAAAATTTTTGCAAGAAAAAACAATAGGGGGATCAAGGCATTTTTTTTGGGCGTACGCTCGAACATTTTAGAGCCAGAACTTCTATTATTTGCCCTACCCAAAGTTATCAAAATGAAATTATTTTAAGATGCTAAAAATTTTGAATGGTGTATTTCGCCGGTTTTTTCTGTTTTCGCAAATTGATTTTTTCTCGCCGACAAAATTTTTTGGTATATGATGTCAAAGTCGATTTTCGAAACACTTTGAACTGTCATAACCTTTTTATGGATAGAGCTATAAAATCTGTGAACGCCAATTAACTCAGAAAAATTACACAACTTTTAGAGTATACAATGTCAAAACCACGATTTTCACTTGATCCCCCCCCCCTGCGCTTTGGGTCCTACCCATCCAGAGGCCATCCACAAATCAGGAATCAAACCCCAGGGAAGGCCAACCGAAAATTTTGTTTTTGACATTATACACAAAAAAATATTGTGAGCGAGAAAAGGCTGTACACCGAAATATATGCGCCAATTTGTTAAGAGGTCATTTGGGTTAGAAGTCGTTTTGGTAAAAAAAATTTAGTGAGAATTGTTTCGGTGATTTTTAGTAAGAATTTTTTTGGTGACAGTACGAAAAATCGATTTTGGTAAGAGATTTTTTAATTCGCGATTTTTTCGGTATGTAATTTTTTGGTAACAGCATGACAGCCCTAGAAAAATTGATCTTAAAAAACAAAATTCTAGAAAAAAGTTAGGCTCGTTCCGAAACCAGAGAATTTATCGACCTTGTATAAAAAGTGCCAAGCAAAACAGTGAAAAGAAAGCCAGTCCTAAAATTAAAAAAGTCAAGGATCTTGCGAAGGCCATCTTGCAATCGATGGTCCAAGGTCTATATTCGGTTATGACACTGGAACTCTCAGCAATTGGGCATTTAGTAAAATTTTGCAAATTTTTTGCAATTTTTTTTTGCCAAATGTCCGGTTGGCGACAAGCTAATATGTCAGCAGCACTACAATTTCAAAAAAAAAATTAAAAAATAAAGTTATTTGGGTATTTTTTTGTCATATAAGGGAGGGCAATTAAAAGAGAAAATACGGTATTTATACAGTTATATCTGGATTCGAACTTAAGCACTGACCCATTTTTTATCTGGAAGCATAGAAAGATATAGAAATATATGGGAAAAAACAAGCATGATAATTACTTGTTCCTAGATAGCCTTTCCTTTCCATGAAAATCCTCATTTAACAAACCTCGCCTCTTTTATGTGAAGGGGGGGCAGCTTGATTGTTAGTTATGCCAAATTCAGCCGTATTCAGTTGAAGTCGGCAAAGAATACGAAATTTGATTACTCTGCTGGGTGAAAAGTGTCTTCTCTTTTTTCTACAACCTTTCATACACATGCATGTCTAGTTTGTTGTCGTGACAAGAGAGCACCAACTAAAATTATATGTGAAGTTGCAAGACAAACGTCTAATTTATAGATTCCGTCTATAGATTTTTTAACCTTTTTGACATAACTTTTAAGACGGAGGTTTCAAATAAAATAAAAGTATTTTCCCCTTTTATATATAAGCATAGTGACCTCGCTGTCCTACGCCGTCCTAATTTTTTTCATCGCCGTCCTGCATTTTAACCATATTTTTCATTATGGACAGCTTTTTTTATTTTATAACATATAATTTTTATATTTATTTTTATATTTAGTTTTTATATTTATACTTAATTCTCCGTAGTTAAGTTAAGCCGTAAGCCGTAGGCAAGTTTTCTTTCATTTTTATTTAAAAAAATGGGGCCGTCCTAATTTAACCGACTTTTTTGAAACCTTTTGTGTAAAATCAGGACGGCCCCATTTTTTTAAATGAAAATGAAAGAAAACTTGGACGGTCGCCCGAAAATTAAGTATAACAATAAAAACTGATTATATGTTATAAAATAAAAGAAGCTGTCCATAATGAAAAATATAGTTAGAATGCAGGACGGCGATTGAAAAAATAAGGACGGCAAAGGACGGCGCGGTCACTATGTCTATAAGAAAAACACAATGCCACAAAAAGTTCTTTTGAAAAAAACACACGAACTTTCCACACGACATAATATAAAGCCATTTAGCAAAACTGGCAAAATGTACCCAAAATAACTATATTTGCAACTAATTTTCACCCAATATTTAATTTCATTATTGTTGACATTAAATTTCTTTGCTGCCGCGGTGCCACTTTACTGCGTGCCCATTGAATTACTTTCAGATCAATGTGGCTTGCTGGACTGCACGTTCTTTATTATTTAACTTCTTGTGTTTATTTATACATTCTTAACAGAAATTCCAATTTTTCGCGCTAGTACAGAATAATCACCCCCCCCTAAAAATCTGACCCCCATGTAACTACAAAATACCTGTAACCCAAGGTACGTAACTCAAAATTTTGAAATAAAGTACAGCTGGTCAACAAAGTACAATTGGGTCATTTTTCATAAAAATGCCATTTTAACCCGTGTTTATATTGCCATTTCAAACGAAAAAAAGATTTTGACTACAATTTCAATTATAAAAAGATTCGTAAAAATAGAGTCTAGTTTTTCTACTTTCGATAGAGAAATTAAATAGATACCTTCAACCATTGATTGCATCATGTTCTGAGACCTGGTTTTTTCAATTCCTGATTTATTTTTTATTTTACGCATTTTAAAATAAGTACATTTTTCACTTTTAGGGCATGCAAAATATTAGGATATATAAGGTACAGTCGACGCCAGTGCTGGCAATCCGCTCCGGCTCCGCTCTGGCTCTGCTCCGGCTCCAAGCCGGAGCCAGATCCGGAGCGAAAAATTTACCCCGAAGGAGCCGGGGGCCAGATCCGGAGCGAGAAATTTGGACTCCCGAGCCATTTTGGAGCCAGTTTTTCGTTTATTTAGTTACCCGAAAAGTTTGTATATAAAATCCACTGTCAAATAAATACTTTTTGCGACAAAAAACCTTCACTTATGGATTTTCTATATAATTAAACCCAAGTTTTTTTTCTGGTCTCGCGACAAGAATCCTAATGTTAATTTTGCTATGCCCTTAGTTTCCGTCTATTATTGTTCCATCCATTCTCCACCCTCCACCACCTAAACTCAAAAGGCTGCATTCGCGAGAAAGTGCTGCTGACGCTGGCCGGAGATTTGATTGATTTGTGAGGGTTTTGTGTGTTTGTTATCGCGCAATAAATAAAGAACGTGCCCGATTTGCCGTATTCTCTCTAATAGCGTTTTATAACCTCGAAAATGTTTTTAGACTTTGTGTTAAAAATGCAATAAAACATGGTGTACCCCTACTTTTGGCCCTAAGGGGTGGCGTTCTATTAGAGAGTGTCATTCTACTAGAGAGAATACGGTATTTATCATCACTGTGTTCCTGTACTGTACTTGTTGTCATATTTTTGTTTACATGGCTCATTCCATCAGATAATTCGTTGAGACTTTCTTGCACCGGAGCCAGAGCCGCTCTGCTCCCGCTCTGGATTCGGCTCCGCTCCGGCTCCGAGCCGGAGCAAGATCCGGAGCGGAAAATTTTGCCTCCGAGAGCTTGGAGTCAGATCCGGAGCGGAAAATTTGCCCCGACGGAGCCGGGAGCCAGATCCGGAGCCGGAAATTTCGAAATGCCAGCACTGGTCGACGCTAGATATAAAAGCTCTATATAACGAACAATAATTTGGTTTGGTTGGTTTTCATTAAAATCGACCAAAAGAGACGCTCTATATAGTGGACCTTTATGTAACGGACGCTCTTTGTAACGGACGAAAAATTCGGTCCCTTCCAACAAGAGACCTTCTGTATAAGGGACAAGCAATATTTTTATTGGCTGTTACTAGTTTTTACCGTTTTTTTGCTAGTTTTCCCGAGTTTTCACAAGTTTTTCCCGGGTTTTTTAATTTGTGATAAAAAAAGATTTTTCCGGCTTTTGACTGTTGTTTCCCGGCCGTTTGCCGCTTTCTACCAGCTTTTTAAGGCCTTAATCAAATGTTTTGATAACGTGCCCCCTCCCGTCAGATTTTTCTCAAAACGGTGTAGGTAAAATGGCCTAAAAATAGCCAGGTGCCCCCCCCCCCGTCAGAAATTCCTGCGTACGCCACTGTTGAACAGTTTTTTGAAAGTATCTTATGAAGAGCGGTATGAAAACACTCCGGACTGTGTCCAGGGGTATCTTATGTAGAGCGTACCTTATGGAGAACGTCGACTGTATGACCAAAAAGGGACCAATTTTTTTTTATGTTAAAAGTGATTTAAAGCGCTGGCCGAAAGGTTTGTAAAAAAATTAAAGAAATATTATTTTACTAGCTACAACTTGTATTGAATTTTCTATTTCAGTATAATGTATATGTGGAAACTCTTGGAATGACGGCCCTGCTCGTGGAAGCTTGTCTTGGTCTGCCGCAGTTGTTCCGCAATTTCTCTCGAAAATCAGTAGCAGGCATGAGGTAGGTACAATTCACTAGTGATGACAATTTTATAAAGCACCTGCCCATTAAAAAATTTTTGCAGCGTGAAAATGGTTCTGATGTGGCTTCTTGGAGATATTGGAAAAACCATATACTTTGTGGTGAAGCACACCCCATCTCAGTTCTATATTTGTGGTGGTCTTCAGGCAAGCCTTCTTTATGATATTATGCTACAATTTTAACTTATTCTGTTTTTATTCAGATCACTATCGACATTCTCATTTTGATGCAAGTGTTTTTCTATGGTCGGAGGTCAGCATCCAGAATTCCTACGTTTGTGCCAAATTCAAATGCGAAACTTTAAAAAAACCATTGCTTGTCTATTATAAAGTATAAACGGGAATTATGAAACTTTTTTCAGTCATAGCCTTTGTCGAAGTTTTTTTAGTAAAAGGTATACCTTGTTCAGTTATAGCAATTTTTTTGACGATATCTATAATTATAAGTTATATATATCTATAATTTAAAAAAATAGTGTAATTTTGACTGAATAGAACTTTATACTTTTGGGTTTTTTTATAAAATTTGTATTAAAAAAATTGTTATGGCTATGACAGCGTATTCTCTTTGATAGATAGACACACCACAGGCAAACAAAATTTATTAGCTGTATGTGAATTGCAGCATCAAAGTAATGAAACCCAGTGATAATTTATTTTCAGCTTCTTTTTTAAAATCTTAGTCAAAAATAATAGAATGCAGCGCCTAATTACTCACTTTTGCCTATCTAAGGCCAATAATTATAACTTTTGTTGACTTTTTTCACAAAATGCACAGTAAGGTTAAAAAAGACGAAAAAGTCGACAGAAACTACTTAAATGTGTGACTTCACACACAAAACTGACCTAAGAAAAGCAAAATTAAGGTATGCTGGTGCTGGATTTCATTATTTTTGACTAAGATTTGAAAAAGGTGCTGGACAAAATAAATTTGGTGCTGCAATTCAATTTGATCCATTAAAATTTTAAACATGCCTCTTATTAGAGAGAATACGTTGAACTCAATTATTTTTACAATTGTTCGTAAATATCTGTTGTTTTTGTCATTTTCATCGTCAAATGTTTAAGCATTTTGGGAATCTTCACAAGAATGGAAAAATTGGAATTTATGGAATGAAGAAATTACAAATTGTCTGTATCAATATGTATATTTGCTGTCGCTGCTTTTATATTTCTGTCTAGCTCTTTTGTTCCCTTCTTTTCAATTTTAAGAGTTTCAATAAACATTTTCGCTCCGATTTCTGGAACACTTTTTAAAGCACATAAGCAATTTTAAATGTGATATGCTTTGTTGCCGACCATTGTTGACCAGATTTCACATTTTCGTGCATATGTTTATTTCTGTCTGAGCCATATTCGGTTGTGTTTTCAATGTAAAACAATGAAAAAATGTATAAAAATTGTTTATAAACTACTTTCCGACATTGGCAGAGCTTAGACGAATTTGAACGCAGCATTTTAGTTTACTGTAAATAACAAAACATAGATCGCCATTATGAAAGATAACGACCCATCCAACAAAGAGGAATTTTTTGTTTTGTTCACTCTGTTCTGTATTTTTGGTATTTTTAGGCTCAGGCAAGACTAGGCCAGCGTATGTTAGGTCAGGCTGTACATGAGTCTCAAATATCTTTGAGTGTTACTTTCGCCTAATCCTAAAAAACTGAGAAACAACAGGCGGGACCGAGGCAAAAAGCTCCCAGTTTGTTGGATAGGGCCAGGATAAATACCAAAGCTAGATAGATTGTCGAAAAATCAAACAGTTTAAGGACGCTCACATGCTTACTTTTTCTGAAACAAGCGACTTTTTTCGATGTAAGGTACAGGCATATACCGTATTTTCTCTAATTAGCCGACATGTCGGTTTATTTTTCAATTTTTATAACTGTTGTGAATTGTATAAAAAATGTAATTTTTTGAAAAAAAGACGCACTGGTGAACACAATAATGCTTCCAGTTTCAATTATTGGACCGTTTAAAGCCACCAAACTGCCCTTTTTAAAAAGTGCCTTGGATTTTGAGAAGGTTAAGTTTTGAGGAAGTACATCTTACAATAGAGACTGTATTATCGGAATAAGTTCAATGCATTAGAAAGCTCAGACAATAAGCTTCGAAATTAGTTATCATGCATTTGAATAGAATCATAAAATATTGTCTATTTACATTAAAGTAAAAAGACTGCGAAATTGTGAAAATTTGACATTTTCATAAAAAGGACTCAAACTTTTCTAGGTGAACAATAACAAAAAAATTGGCAATGCCATTCGGCAGAGCAACAAAAACTGCACCAGATATTGTAAAAAGAAAAAAACATTCAGCGTGAAAAAATGTTTAAAGGACCATGGTTTTTGCGCGCAGTGGCATGACAAAAATTTGAATTGGTCGATTCATGGTCGATTTACAAATGAAACTGCTCGAAGAATTCAAAACTGACTGTCATTTTTAAGTTCTGTTCAAGACAATAAACATTAAAACAAAACAATAATTTTAAATTCAAATAATTATTGTCTAACTATTTTTCAAGTTCTTCAACATGTTCATAATTGTTTTTGCATATCACCCTTGTACAAAATTTTACACGCACTTTTTGGTGAGAAGTCAAGGTTCTTTTTGGTTATCGGGAATACCCGATTCTTACGCATAAATTGTCTTGGCATGACTGAGAAAGACCTTATGCGTAAGAATCGGGTATTCCCGATAACCAAAAAGAACCGAAGTCAAAATTTGAAAAACGAAACTTTTCATTTTTGCTTAGAATTTTCTACTTTTACTAAAGATAAAACGAATGGCTCGTCCGATAGAAAATTTCGTGCGCTTCAAAATAAGTTATAACTTGTGCTTGACTTATTAATAGTTTAGCGAGATAAAGGCTTTCAATTGTTGTACGCACTCAATATTTTTTACGTGTTTTTTTAAGAGCGGTTTTGACCCCTTCAGACCACGTTTTCCGCTGTTTTCTTCGCAAATTCGGATTTAGCGTTAAATTCGGAGTCTATTCTAGCTGTGGTTACAATCCGCCACGGAGTGTTAAAGGGGCATGCCTGTCGCTATAAAAGACGCCAATTTAAAATTGTCAAATTTCGACTAAAAAGAGGTTACAGGTTCGAATCCTGGTGGTCGCAGACATTGTATTTTCTTGAAAAAAGTCATAATTCTACTAATAAGCCTCAGAATGAGTACAAAAACCACCTCGTACCTTTTCTATATGGGTATACACCTATATGGGTACCCTGTTTGTCAACTTGAAAAAAACTTTTTTTATTTATCAGAAAGAAAGTTTGGAAACAGGAATTCTTCGATAGTAAAACAACAAAACATGGAAGGTGAGAACAAACTCAACAAAAGTATGCAAGTAGATACCGGGATGATGATATTTTTACTTGTTGGCCAGGTTGACTCGCAGAGCACGACCGTTGAAGTCCACTCCGTTGAAGTTGGTCACAGCATTCTGAGCTCCTTGTTGGTCAGCAAACTCACAGAAACCGAAGCCCTTAGGGCGGTTGGTCTCACGATCAATCACAATGCGCACATTAGTCACCTAAAAAAGATTTTTGAAAATCGGAATTTAAGACCAAAAGCAAAGACGTTTAATCCTTTTCGTGCAATTTTTTGTATTGGAGCTTTTATTTATCTATTTTTGAAATCTGGGGCACACATTTGAGCCCGTCCTAGTGTGCTCTGGCCTGCCCTGTGCCTAAGGTTTTGTCTAAATTTTAAAAATATTCAAAAAGATGCACCAAACAGCCAAAAATAAATAAAGTCAAAGGGCGCGAATTTGAAACAAAATGGCACAAAATAACCAAAAAAGTTAATAAGTGTTAATTACCTGTCCAGCAGTGCTGAAGAAATTTCCGAGGTCGTTCTCACTGACGTTGTACGGCAAGTTGCCAACTAAAATGATTTATATGGAATGGTGTCAGTTAAAATACAGTCACCACGACCAAATACTTTTAGGCCTCCACTGGATGCCAGTTTTTTTTAAAACGAACTTTACTTTCTCAGCAATTTTTGACGGGTCAAAGTCTTATCGAGATCTAGACTGTTCAAGTTCTCTGAATTCAGTCAAAGTTTTACGTACAGAAAACGTCCTTTTTAGGCGTGGCCGATTTTCGAACAAACATTTCTGACGGATTTACTTTTTCTTTCAGCGGATTAGAGCAAACCATATTATATTAGGGTATTCTGATCCGTTTTGGTTATTGGAAGTGAACAAAAGGAGCTCTTTATGCTTTTTTTTAATCAAGAGTCTTGCTCGGATTCTTTGCTTAGATGAGTGAGTGTCCAAGCCACTTTGGGACTGGATACAGTCAACTCTCGCTATAATATACACGTATATTATAGCGAGAGTTGACTGTATTTTTACCTTTTTTTTCTTAAATTTTGTTTTCTCATCAGAGATATGTTTACACCGTTTTGTTGCTGAGATTTTTCTCTGTCGATTAAGTGGTCAAACAACTAATTGAAAATAATTTTTGAGGAGATCACACTAACTTTACACTGAAAAACCAGGTTGAGCCTCATACTTGGTTTTTTTGGTGTAAAGTTGGTGTGATTTCCTCAAAAATTATTTTCAATTAGAATGTTTGACCACTAAATCGAGAGAGGATAATCTCAGCTACAAAACGGTGTGAAAAAATCTGAGATGAGAAAACAAAATTAAAGAAAAAAGGTAAAAATACAGTCAACTCTCGCTATAATATACGTGTATATTATAGCGAGAGTTAACTGTATAACATGGCAAAAAGACTCTATATTCATTTTCGATCATTTGATTGTCTAAGGTAAGTGAGTGTGCGCATCTCTGATCCAGCAAGCCCCCTGCGCCCCCCTCGGGGGCTTGGAGTTTATATGTACACAAATTAGACACAAATCACTCGAAATTGACTCTGGATGCATAAAACATGTATGCATAGCAATTTTATGCATACGGTAGGCTCCAGTTGACAAAACTACGTTCAAATTCCATATTTTAGGGTATTTGGGTATCCTTTTAGGTTTGTTTACCTTGGGTGACCAATGCAAAACGTCAAAATTTAGCAAAAAAAATTAAAGAAAAGGCCGTCTCTCACGGTGACCAGACATTTACTCGATTTAACGACACACCTGGGGACCGACTGAGGGTGTCGTTAAATCGAGGGTTGACTGTAGTAGAATTTGTCGCGCGACATTTTCTACTGTTTTTCGGTGAAATTCGGTTGTTTTGCCCGAATTTCACCGAAAAATAGTAGAAAATTTCGCGCGACAAATTCTACTAATACAGTCGACGCTCCCAATAACGGCTCTAGGTAAATTGACCCGCGGTAAATTGACCCGCGGTAAATTGACCCGCGGTAAATTGACCCGCGGTAAATTGACCGCCGGTAAATTGACCCGCGGTAAATTGAACCTCCAAATTTGTGTTGACAGGATTTTTGGTCCACACTTTTCAAATCCGGGCATATTGAAAATTTTTGCGGAAATTTAAATTTTTTAGTCTGAACCAACCAAACCAAGTGGTCGTCCACTTGGAGCAAAATTTTTTTTACTTTTTCGGGTTCCAAAACCCTTTTCCTAGACTAATTCTGGCATGCTGAAGATGGTTTGACAGTGGTAAAATGCTGTTTTCTCAAGTTATTTTCAAGTTTTGGCCAATAATTGATTTTGGTAAAATCAATTATTCCCCAAAACTCACAAAATACTCGAGAAAACGTCATTTTGCCACTGTCAAACGATATTCAGCATGCTCGAATCATTCCAGAAAACAGGTTTTGGAACCCAAAAGGTGAAAAAAATTTTTTGATCCAAGTGGACGAGCACTTGGTTTTAATGGTCCAGACTCTAGAGAAGATGCCAGGTGGTTACCCTGCTCCCCTGAGTCTTGCTGGTCTTTTACAGAATAGTTTATAATTGTTATTCAAGAAACAATAATGTCTGTTACCACCAGGATTTGAGCCTGCAGCCTCAAAAAATCGATCCAGCAGCCTCTAGATCACCCCTGAGAATCCATGCACTGAACCAAGTGGTCGACCACTTGGATCAAAAAAATTTTTAAGTTTTCGGGTTATAAAACAATTTTTCTGCATTAATTCGAGCATGCTGAAGATGGTTTGACAGTGGTGAAATCATGTTTTTTCAAGAATTTTTGATTTATCGCCAGCGATTGATTTTGATAAATCAAGAATTAGCATTAACTCAAAATTTCTCGATAAACTACGACCTACTGGATTCACAATCATCCCCTACAAGTGGGTCGGGTGGTTCAGGCACCCTCCAGAGGATTAGAGTATTCCCAAGTGGATTGGGTACCTTGAGGATGGTTTAGGTACCCTTCAGTAACTCTGAATGCCCTTGAGGTAGAGTACTCTCCAGGTGGTTTCAATACCCTCTACGTGGGTCTGCCGCCCATTCTGGACCTATTTTGCCGAAAAAATTACTTCAAAGGGCGTTCTATGATATTTTCCTGTCAAGACAAATTTGGAGGTTCAATTTACCGCGGGTCAATTTACCGCGGGTCAATTTACCGGCGGGTCAATTTACCGGCGGGTCAATTTACCGCGGGTCAATTTACTGCGGGTCAATTTACTGCGGGTCAATTTACCGCGGGTCAATTTACCGCGGGTCAATTTACCGGCGGGTCAATTTACCGCGGGTCAATTTACCGGCGGGTCAATTTACCGCGGGTCAATTTACCGCGGGTCAATTTACCGGCGGGTCAATTTACCGGCGGGTCAATTTACCGCGGGTCAATTTACTGCGGGTCAATTTACTGCGGGTCAATTTACCGCGGGTCAATTTACCGCGGGTCAATTTAATTTACTGCGGGTCAATTTACCGCGGGTCAATTTACCGGCGGGTCAATTTACCGCGGGTCAATTTACCGCGGGTCAATTTACCGGCGGGTCAATTTACCGGCGGGTCAATTTACCGCGGGTCAATTTACTGCGGGTCAATTTACCGTCGCCCCCAATAACATACACCCAAAAGTTCGTTCCCGCCTAGGGTCCGACACTTTTTTAGCCCCATTTTTCAAATTTTTTCCATTTCTGTTTTGACAGTCTGGTAGCAAATATCGCAAGGATTCCGATTTTGCCGATCATTTTTGCAGAAAACAATGATTTTGACATTTAAAAAGCAAAAACTCCATTAAAGGGGCATGCCCGTGCGTTAAGTCGCGAACCAGCAGTTTTTTTTAAATTTTTCGAATCGCCCCATTTTTCACTCGTTCTGCGTCAAATTTGATATAGATGACCTTATGCTGCTTTTAAAAACTAGACAGAAAACTTAAAAAATCTAGACGAGAACGAAGGTAAAAATTTATCGAGAAAGAAAAGAACTGCTGGTTCGCGCCTTTTCTCCCATCGGGGACGATCATGCCCCTTTAACATACACCTGTTCTGGATTTCGGTGTATGTTAATGGGAGTTTTTGCTTTTTAAATGTCAAAATCATTGTTTTCTGCAAAAATGATCGGCAAAATCGGAATCCTTGCGATATTTGCGACTAGACTGTCAAACAGAAATGGAAAAAATTTGAAAAAATGGGGCTAAAAAAAGTGTCGGACTCTAGGCGGGAACGAACTTTTGTGGTGTATGTTATTGGGAGCGTCGACTGTAGTAGAAAATGTCTGGTCACCGCCCCTCACCCAAAACATGTTTTCTACACGTTTCAAGTCCTAAAACACACAAAAAAGTAGTTAAAACAACTTTGTGCGAGGAGTTGTTATACTATACTTTAGCCAATTTTTGAAATTATTTCTGTTTTTAAAATAAGACTCTAATAAATAAGTGTTGTTGACAAAATAATTTGTTTGAAATCCTTAGTTTATAAGTAAGAAGTAAAACCAACCATAAACAGAGCATCCTGAAGACATATTTAATTCGGCTTGGAACGGAAGCAAAAACTAAGTCAAAAAAATTGGAGAGAAGGCGATAACTGCTGACTGAAACTGCTTTTGAATGAATATGGTTTGTATGGCCGCCCAAAATATAAAACCATATCAAATGTATAAGATAAGTTTTTGAATGGGTGCATAAGCCAGATACTGTAGTTGGTGCGAATTCAAATATTATTGTTGCAAAAATATTTTGATCGTCCTTTGACCAATACCGATCTAGATATATAATGTTGTTTGCAAAAATTCCTATGCTAAACCACGAAAAACCTCAGAAAGCTTTTAGGGAATCAGTGAGAAATTACAGTTACACAAAATAATGCCTAATAAACTTTTTATTTACAAAACAACTAAAATTCAATATCTACTTTTCATTGCAACAAAATCGTATGGAAAATACTTTTTGCAGAGGATTTACTTTTGCTGCAAATTTAGGAAAAACTACAGAGGCGCTCAAATTTTGAAAAAAAATTCGACGCTACTGGAATATACCCATCCCGAAAAAGCTACTGGAATGTACTCTCCCCAACAACTTTTGCAGGGTACATAAAAGCACTATTTTTGAAAAAAAAATTGAAAAAAGACCTTGTTAGTAATAGGTAGGCCTGAGCCTACGGGCCTAAGCCTAAATTATTGGGTGGGGTATATTCCAGTAGTGCTTTTTGGGAGGGGTATATTTCAGTAGCGCCAAAATTTCAATAATAGCCTATTATTTGTTTATACCATGCTTTGAACATTTTTTTCGAAAATTTGTATGCAAAAAATATATCTACTTTAGATTGCAAAAATTTTTAGTTCGCCATGGTTCGCTTTGGCAAAAAATACCCAAACATGGAAAACACCGCAGAAAAAAAATTTATTGTTTATTTTTATTTTGTCCGATCTCTCCTTGTGGTTTTGCGTAATTTGGAAAAAAGGTATATTTGCGACAAAGGCAAATCTGCGACAAAAAAGGTTTTCGATGGCAAAAAAAGTGTTGTCCACAAAAGTCATAGCCCTCATCCAAAGTTTGAATTCATAATAATTTCAAGAAAGTAAAGCCAAAAGAGTGTTTTCAGTTTGGCACAAGACTTTCGAAAAAATAAACAATTTAAATTAAGAAGAGAAAGGATGGTAAAAATTACTGTATTTCCTCTAGTATGAGCACCCAGTTACCGCATTATCCCTAATAGACGCATACTCTCTAGCTTAAAATCTTTTTCATGCCATTGTGTTTTTGACATACTTTATTAGGGATGACCCCGAGGCAAGTCAACACCCATTTTGTAACCCGAGAGATGAGCTCTAATTGAGTGGTACATGCCTGGAGCAAAAAAAACTAGGTCAAAAACACATCGCCACAAACACGGTTTTCTAAATTCAGAGGGTAATTTAGAAAGAAAACGGTACTGCTATTTAGTCTTCTATAGATCGCAAAAAGCTAGTGGTTATTTTCGGATTATTGAGGGGCTCAGGCTGAATTAGAGAATACGATTGGTAGAGCATTCATAAATGGAGCTGAAATTAGAGAAAATGCAGTGTATACAGTCATTATTCAATTATTTTCCTCCTCCTCCTGTTCGTCCACAGCCTGCAGTGCTCCACCTGCATTCATGAGGGCCTCTGAAGCAGATATATCTGGCTCAGTGACCAGCTGGACCACCTCTTCTTCGGCAACAAAACAGCTGGGTCTGTCCAGCGTGCTCCTTCTGCTGCCTCCAAAGCCTGGGGGTAGCGCAACCAGCGATGAGCTTATACTATAGGAGTCAGGGTCAGAAATGCCTGATGTGGTGTCACCGCCTCTACAGTCAGCAGCCATCAGTACTGACTGTAGAGTGGTGTCTCGCGAAAAAGGGTGCATGGAAGAGGTGCTGTCGAGTGCTTCATCCCTTCTCCTCCACGCATCCACCACATCCTGAAAACATTTTGGTGATTTTGGGTTGGGCAAAATTACATGATACTTGACACATACTACCAAAAGTGTGCTTTACAACACTTTTCAATTAGCCTAGAGATTGTGTTTTCAGGACCGTAAAATATTTTTTAGAATTTTCTTTGGCTAAAATGCTAGTTTTGCCTTAGCCCTAACAGTCACTGGACCAATCTGCACCCAAGGCCTTACCTGAATTAGAAAAAATCATCATAGAGCTAAAGCAGAATTAGCGTATCACCTGGTGAATAATGATTCTTCTTCTTCACTAAGCTAAACACAAGTCGAAAAGTCCAAAAATTATCAAAACAAACTTTGGATGTATGCGGTACAATCGAGTCTGGACAAAGAAACACCTCTTCATGTTTGTTCATCGAATTTTTCCGACTATTTTTCAATATAAAATTTAATATAAAAATATCCTTTTTGTCCAAATGTGATTTTTCATATTTTGAAATCGACATTTTGGTTGAAACTTTATTTTACGGAAAAAATTTGTGGAGGCTAAGGCATAATACTTAGCCGATATTTGGAAAACTGGCCAGGCTGACAGATAAGGATCTGCAAAATACTTTTGAAAATATGAGGAATTTGAGGAGGTGTCCAATTGTCGAGACTGCGTAATAAAGTTTAGCCTTCAGCTGTGATTTGATAAAAAAAAAATTACTTCAAATCTAACAGAAAACTTGTGAGAATGCGGAAGGGCAGGAGGAGCTGCATCTGGTGGCAGTGAATCAGGTAGCATATCAAGTGGCAGTATTGAGTTCTTCTTCTTTTGCGATAAAGACTAGACATCTGGGAGCGATAGCGAAGACTACCCCAGCACTAGCACTGATCACACTCCCCCGTTTGTCCTCCGCATCCACAAAGTCAGGGAAGTGGCCATCTTTGAGGAAAAGTGGAACTAGCTCTGGAGGCCAGATTCCGTCTGCATTTTTCTTTTCATAAATTAAGACAAATTTATGTTATTACCCATAATCATGTGCGTTTGTGGCACACGATTCAAACGACCCTCCTTTACTTGAATAGCATTCTGAAATGCAGGAAATTAGAAAGGTGAAAGCAATTTTTTGACAATAGGTAACAGCTTTTAAGCAGTGTTTTTACCAGGGTTTTCAGGTTTACCTTGAAGGGCCATGACCACGCGTTCTCAATTTTCCCCCGCCAATTCAAAAATTTTCATTCAATTTCGAAATCAAAATCATTGAGATTCTATACTCTTCCATGATCTACGGATTTTTCAGCTTGGGTTCTAATAAAAAAAGGCCTAGAATTTAAGTTTAGGCTTAGTTTTGTTAGAAACCCAGTTAAGAAATCCGTACAGAAGTTCAGTGGCTAGAAAAAAAATTAGAATTGGCGGGGAAAACCGTTGTCGGAGACGGCAATGGCCCTTTTAAAAAATTAACCTTGATCGATAATATACCAGAATTCAACCCATTGATTTTAACTGAATATGGCCGAAAATAGGCCAAGTGGTCGAGAATTAGGTAAAAAGGGTGGAATTTCAGCAAGAAGGGGTATAAAAAATCGGTTGCATTATAGAATCAACCCCCCCCCCCTCCACGGGGAGTGATCAGATCGAGGAGATAACCTCATATTCGTGTTTCTCGACCCCGATTTCATGTGAAAGCCGGCTGTTTTTTTTTTGATTCTGAGAAAGAAATTTCGAACCACAGGGGAGGGGGGATGGGGATATCATGGTTTTTTAGTCAAAATTTGAAAAATTTAAATTGGCGCCTTCTGAATTTTAAAGGGAATAAGGGCTGTGTTGGGAGGGGAAGGGAATAAAAGGGGCCACTTTTATGGCAGAATGTTAAAAAGGTATTTTTTTGCATTCTTCCACTGTCTTACCATGTTTTTCAACTTGGGCCGTGGCAAAAATACACTCTATATGCATTTTATGGTCAAGAGTACTTCTCGGAATTATGTATAAGGCAAGTGAGTGCGCGCATCTCTAACCATCCAAGCCCCCTGCGCCCCCTTCGGGGCGCAGGGGGCTTGGTTGCTTGGAGTTGAGATGCGCACACCCACATACCTTAGACACAAATCACTCGAAAGTGACTCTGGATGCATGAAAAAACATGCATACCAGAGTTATTTATGCGGTAGGCCCCAGTATTCAAAACTATGTTCAACATCTTCTTGTTAGTGGCCCCTGTGTGATTAGTGGTCCCCTTTTATTCCTTCCCCTCCCTATACAGCCCTTAATCCCCTTAAAATTCAAAAGGCGCCAATTCAAATTTTTCAAATTTTGACTGAAAAACCATGATACCCCCCCCCCCCCTGTGGATCGAAATTTTTTTTCTCAGAATTGAAAAAACAGCCGGCTTTCTCATGAAATCGGGGACGAGAAACACGAATATGATGTTATCTCCTCGATCACTCCCCGTGGAGGGGCAGGGGGGATTCTATACTCAAGCCAAAAAATCAGTTAAAGGGAATGAAGTGAAAAGGGAAGGAAGATACTATCATTATGGGCGGAAATAATTTATTTATTGAGCTCTTAAAAGAGAATTTCTGAGAAAATGATAAAGTCACAAATGATGATTTACCACGATTTGTTTTCAAAATTCTTCTGTGATATGCATCGTGTCCTGCTACTATTCCTGAGCAACTTTGAAAATGACAGTCCGTGTAAAACATGCATATTGACCGAAATATATACATTTTAAAAAATGCACCCAAAAATTATTCTTAATTTTCACCATTCTGCTATAAATGTTGATTTTCACTTACCGTATTTTCTCTATTAATGCATCCGGGTTCATTATTTTTCAACCCTTCAAAAATGTTAAAATTGTAAATCAAAAATGGCCCTAACTCTGAAATCCTAGTAAAAAAATCGAGGGGGGGGATTCATTATTAGAGAGGGGTTCATTAATAGAGAAAATACGGTAATTAACATTAGTGTCATGAGAACTGGCTTGAATTGCGCTTTTTTTTGAGGTATTGTACCGCTAATATTTCTCATGAAAAAATTCAGAAACAACCGCTTTTTTGAAAAAAAAAGTGTTTTCCAAAATGCAAGTTTTCGTAAAAAATGCCAATTTCTCCATTTTTTAAAATATCCCGACCTGATTTTTATCGCATGATATGATTCAGCATTTAAAACTGAACGAGTTGGCCGAAAAAAAATGTCGGCTCGAAAGTGGGGCGGGGGAGGGAAGTTATAGTATTTGAAGTTCTCATCTCACACGAAATTTCGCACACAAATTTGGCATAACTTTTTTTTCTGCTAAACAAAAATAAAATTCTTACACCGGATTCGTGCTCAGTGTGATCGATTTACATGTGAAACTGCCTAAAGATCAGAAACTCGCCTTCAAATTTCAAATTCCGCTCGAGACAAAAAAGATTTAAAGGTATTCTATTGAATTATTGGAATTCATTTAAAATTTGAAGTCGACTTTTTGATAATAAAGCAGTTTCACATGTAAATCGACCACACTGATCGCGAATCCGGTGCTAGAATTTAATTTTTGTTTAGCAGAAAAAAAAGTTATGCCAAATATGTGTGGGAAATTTCGTGTGAGATGAGAACTTCAAATACTATAACTTCCCTCCCCCCGCCCCACTTTCGAGCCGACATTTTTTTCGGCCAACTCGTTCAGTTTTAAATGCTGAATCATATCATGCGATAAAAATCAGGTCGGGATATTTTAAAAATGGAGAAATTGGCATTTTTTACGAAAACTTGCATTTTGGAAAACACTTTTTTTTTCAAAAAAGCGGTTGTTTCTGAATTTTTTTCATGAGAAATATTAGCGGTATACCTCAAAAAAGCGCAATTCAAGCCAGTTCTCATGACACTAATGTTAATTAAGTGGAAATCAACATTTATAGCAGAATGGTGAAAATTAAGAATAAATTTCGGGTGCATTTTTTAAAATGTATATATTTCGTCAATATGCATGTTTCACGTGGACTGTCTTTGTCAAGGTTGCTCAGAAAGAGTAGCAGAACACGATGGACATCTTAGAAAAATTTTGAAAAAAAAATCGTGGTAAGTCGTGGTAGGTCTCTTAGAAAATTTCTTTTAAAATTTTACATGAAGATAAAAAAGAGGTAATCCCATGCCGGGAGTCGAACCCGGCCGGGTGGGTGAAAGCCACCAATCCTAACCGTTAGACCACATGGGACACATACTAACATGGAACTATATTCCATACATATACATTACTAAACCTTATGTGGCTTATGCTTAATCACGTCTTCCATGACCTTTGTTCAAAAATTAGCAATTACACGCTATAACTTTAAGAATCCAGATAGATCAAAAATCAGAGACATTGTACAGTCCAACCTCGGTTATACGCCACCCAGAAGACCGTCCTTAGGTTGGCTTAAAACTGAGGTGTCGTATAGCTGGGGTGTCAGTTGATTAATAAGCCAACCTCAGCCAAGTGCAGTATGTTTAGGGTATAACTGAAGGTGGCGTATAACTGAGGTTTGACTGTAGTATATTCTACAAGTAAACTCACCGAAACTAACTGTTCGAGGTCGAGATCACACAATACACTTGGTTCAAGTCCAATATTATGTCCAAGTGCGGCTAGAAGTTCTCTGACCCTGAGGCTAAGTAACAGAGAGTTTAAAAACAATATAAACACCAATACAGCTGGAAAACCTACTTTTTTGAACCAAACCATATCTTTACACCAGCAATATGGCGGATCTTGCGACCCACGAAATACAATCTCTTCACATAAGTTGAGCCAATATCTGGATGCGAAAAACTAGTTTATTTTAATATTTCAACTATTGAACCTAATGCAATAGTGGAGATGGCCAGTCCAAAGCAAATATAACTGATCACCAGTGGCAAATACCATGAACTAAAAATGGGTAATCTTTTTTCTTGGGGCAAATTTACTTTTTCGGGGACAAATTTTACTCTTTTTGAGGCAAATTTTTCTTTCGACTGATTTCATTATTTTTTCTCATCTTTTATAAAAGTGTTGACATCATTATGTAGCCCTGCGACTCTAGTTTCTAATGAAATATCGATTTTTGCATCATCTTTGCAAAATGTAGCACAAAAAATAAAAGTATGAACCAAATTATTTTCTGACTTGCTTCATACTTTCTTTTTTTTTTTTTTACATTTTGCAAAGATGATGCAACAATCGATATCTCGTTAGAAACTAGAGTCGCAGGGCTACATAATATTGGTCATCATTTTGGAAAAAGATGAGAAAAATAATGAAATCAGTCGAAAGAAAAATTTGCTCCAAAAAGAGTAAAATTTGCCCCAAAAAGTATATTTGCCCAAGAAAAATGATTAACCACTAAAAATGATTCACGAGTTTTTCATTCCGAATTTTTACAATAATAACCTACTCATTTGGTGTCAAGCTCCCAAACTCAATGGCACTGAGACAGAGGAAGGCTAAACATAGTGAATAAGTGATTTATAAGAAGGAAATTCACTTGCCATAGTAAATACCATTGAAGAAGTCCACTTGGTCATTTAAGTGGGACATTAGGGCAGCCCCAAAAACTGAAACAAATGTTGTATTAGATTTTCGAGAAAGCTATTTGCATCTAAAACACATTTCGGCATCTAATTTTGTTAAAAATTTTATGGTAATGTGACGCATTTATTTGAGTTATGAATAGCACCACAGGTGAAAAGTATAGAATGAAAAAGTATGAAAAAATGGAATTTAAATGAGTAAAGGAAAACCGCAATTTGTGTTAGATCAGATAGACGTAGGCAAAAAAATCCTGTTCAGGGTGATTTAAGAATTTCGATCATTTTTGAGAGGCCATAACTTTTTTAGTGAGTCGTTTCTTGAAACTCTGCAAACACCAATCGACTCAGTTTTTGATAGCAATTGTTTTAGTATATAAAGTCAATAACACGATTTTGCCAGGTCTCACTGTGGTATGGCCTTGCCCTTTCAAAAGCCATCCAGAGACCATTACCTAAACCACGGTGAGGGACCAAGCAAAAATTGTGTTTTTGACTTGACCCAGTTTTGATCACTGGAGCTGGGCAAAAAGAGCTTCTTCATGCCTTTTGATCATGAGTGCTTCTCGGAATCATGTAGAGTGTATAGAAATCCTACATTTTACGAATCAAAGGCTATTTCGGAAAACGACATTTGCAACACATTTTCTGTAATGGCTCTATCACAATTGTAAGTGTAAATGTAAGGAATGTTCACAATACCAGAAACCTAAAAACGGATTAGAAAAGGTGGTGCCAACATCTGCTGGTAAACATTAAAAAACTATCATTTTCCAAATACTTACTACCTAATTGGACTTTATTGTATTTTAAAGACTATTTGTAACCATTTTTTTTAAAGAGTGGCTGACCAGATAGAAGAGCACAATGCACATGAGAGTCATGGGAGAGATTTGATCAAAGTCATATTCCTCACTTTGCCCTTCCTCCTCCTCATCCAGTGATTGCATCGAGGGCTCTGGCTCTGAACTTAGGATAACGCCATGAGGAGCATTTGGCCGGAAAGTGGCAAAAGATCCTTCCTCCAAATGACTGGTGTTTCCAGAACTCATAGCAGAGGAACGTCGTCGACGACGCCCAAGACTAGCTGCTAGCCCTCCACTGCAATACTTTCTGCGAATATACCTCTCCAGGTTTTGGATGTATCTCCCAAAATTGGTGAAGATGATGACTGTGAATGGGACACCCACAAATCCATAGATAACTGTGAACAGGCGGCCATTAGTGGTCTGCGGCTCTATTTTGCCATAACCTGAAGTGAATGTTAACTGTAGAAGAGTTGAAAAAAGTTAAATTGACAAAATAGGCAGGCAAAATTTTAGATGATATTTGCAAATATTTTAGAAATTATAGATTAAAGAACAAGGATTGACTGATTAGTCATTGCTTCTTTTTTTTATTAAGCTACCCCTTTTTGTGTAATTGAAAAAAAACCATGGCTCACTAGTAGTTAACCCTAAGATTTTGGACTTTGATTGATTTACGACCCCCTGTCAATCTTGGTTGTCGCGAAAATTTTGCGGTAAAATTCAAAATTGTGTTAGAGAGTCAGAGAAAACTTTCTTGTAAGCGCACAACCAAATTGACAGGGGGGTCGTAAATCAATCAAAGTCCAAAATCTTAGGGTTAACTACTCTCACTGGCCATACACCGGGCTAGACCCGTTTTTGGGGGTTTTAGGCGGGTTGCTTTTCTTTCCGGACAGAAAATGTTTAGAAAGTTAGCCAGAAAGTTTTCCGAAAAACTTTCCGGTTGGGGGTAGAAATCGGACAAAAATTTAAAGGTATCATACATACTATAATTTTTTATCAAAAACTATAAAAAATTTGATTAAAGTTTTGTTGTAAAAAAATTCACAATTTTTCCATTGGCAAAAAAAATGTTGCAAAGTTTTTTGAAATAAAAAAATTAAAAAAAAAATATTGGATAGTTCCTGTTTTTAGGGGTTTTTTGACGCTCTGTCGTTTCTGGTTCCAGTTTTTTTTTCTGGTACTGGGTTTTTTTAAACGGCTAACAGTCCTGCTATAAGCCTTATGGAAAATGAGTGAAAGAATAAATATACCTAAGAACACTCACCTAGTGTGGTCAAAATACCAAAGCCGAAAAGTCCAGCGTTTTTCAGGTTCCATTCCATTCTTTCGTCGTACTTTTGCTCCAGCACACATTGTTCAGCAATCCTCCTGGCCATGTCAGCATACTGCTCCAGTATGTGTTCCTCTTCTTCACTTCTGTTAGCTGCGAGTGCTGTCGCAACTGTGGAAAAATATTGATCTCTAAAATCAATAACATGTTTTATACAGAACTGAGCTTGAGCCACCTTGGTTAAAAAATAAAGCAGCAGCCTAAGCAAAGTTAAAAATAAAGAAAGAGAGAACAAGCAATTTTTTTGAATAAGGGATACCACACATTTTTAACACTGGAATGCCTGATTGTCCTGTCCCTTTAACACACGCCTAAATCCAAAACAGGTGTATGTTAAATCGAGGTTTTGCTTTTTTAGATGTAAATATTTTATGATTCCGAAAAACGATCGGCAAAATCGGAATCCTTGCGATATTCGGGACCAGACTGTCAAAACAGAATAAGTAAAAAATGTCGAAAAGTGAGTTAAAAAAAGTGTCGGACCCTAGGCGGGAACGAACTTTTTGGGTGTATGTTAAATCGAGAGTCGACTGTATTTAGCTCACTTTATTCTTTTGTTTATCCGCTTTTGTTGAACGAGGGTCAACTGCCGACCATTCCAACTGCCAACTAATTATCGAATTCTGACTAAAATTTAACTTTTATCTCGGGGTGAACCAAGGCAAACGGTTCAAGAATCTTTCACCTTTTTTCTCAACGCTGCGTAGCCGTGTGTGTACAAATGTGAATTTTTATAAATTTATCTAACTAACTCTGGCTTACTCTTTCGAGTAAGTATGACTAAAAGGCAAATGTGTCAAATAAATTTTTGTAAGCCATTTTGACCCTTTTGACTATTTGCCTGTTTTCCCTGTTTTGGTTACTGGAGCTGGGCAAAAAGAGTCTCTATATACATTTTTGATCCAGAGTCTTGCTCGGAATCATGTCTAATGGTAAAATGGTCAAAAAAGGTACTTTTGGGTGGTCTCGAAATTCAATTTTTTATAGACTAAAACTAAAAAATGCCTTTTGAGCTTTTGAGTAGTATGGTTAGTACAAAAAAGCATGTTTACTTGTAAAAAATGCCTTTTTGAGCTTTTGAGTAGTATGGTTAGTACAAAAAAGCATGTTTACTTGTAAAAAATCAGCAAATATTAACCAAACCAATCAAAGGAAACCCCAAAAATGATAGATTTATAGACAGAAAGCAGGTTTGGGGCAGGCCTTGTATCTTATTTGATACCGGAATAAACTTTTTTCTATTCTTTGTGCGACATAAAAAATGTTGCTTTTGATCAAAACCTGATAATCAGTCGGCAGTTGGGGGTCGGCAGTCAGAATGGTTGCCAGTTGTCCTTTTTCCCTTTTGTTCAGCAATGCCAAAAACAAAGCCAATAAGCTGGAACTGGAGATATTTCAAACGCGACGAAGATCCGAAGAAAAATTGTTGGATTTTGCAGAATGATTTATTTGGCTACGTTTAATTGTTGATTTGAATATTATGATGTTATTTGTTGATGTAACAGAGGCTTTGAGCAAATAAAATGGAAGAACTCATGTGGAAGAATCGAAAAGGTATCTTTCCAACATTTTAGAAACTTTCTGGAAACTTTCCGGAAATTTTCTGGCAAAAGATTCTTTTCGGAAAGATTGCAACCCTAGTTATATTTCCCTATAGAAACCCGAGTTTAGCATAGTCGACTTGCTTATAAAACTGCCCTTAAACACATGGTTTGCAAAGACAGCAAATTTTCTGAAATGCAGCAAAAACACTTGGCGTTGTGTGTTTATTGAAAACAGCGAAAATGCAACAAAAATTTAGCTGCAATTCTATAGTATAGCCTAGAAGAGCTCACAGGTAGCTTAAATGCTGTCACCGATTCTTCTATGTAAATCGATGGGGCAAGAAGCTACCTACGCGAAATTTTCAATATTTTCCGAATCTTTTTGGACTACTCTGTACTACTCCAGTTCGTACCTCTTTTCTGCGTAGCTCCATCCTGTGTACTCCCCACCTGGGTACCACCACTTGAGTACTACCTCATGGGTATTCCCTCCTAGGTACTCCCCATATTGGTATCCCTCACCTGAGTAACACCACGTGGGTACCCCACTTGGGTCCACCAACTACTCACTATGAGGATCGGGCCACCTGAGTACTGATCGTGAGTGATGGTGAACTTATAATCTTTTTTAGACTTTGCCATTTAGATTGGCGACCTACAGCATTTTCGTTTGATAGACCAAACCTAAGTCAATCCTAGAAGCTTTTAGGCTCATGAAGTGGCTGAAAAGTTCTGAATCCCTTCTTCGTCCTCGCTGTCATCCTTCTGATCTGTCCTTATCTTCTCTTTTTTCCTTTCTAAAGCCAGAGTTGCACGGAAAATGAAGTATAAATGTTTTCACATTCAAATTACCGTATTTTCTCTATTAATCCCCCACTCTCTAATAAAACCCCACTCTCTAATAATCCCCACCATATTGACCTTATATCTCAGCCTAGAGCAGACATTTGCAAATTTGTTTTTTTTGCGTTTTCTTAATTAGCACGAGCACTCCTGATTCCACTTTTCAGATATTGGTTGAGTACCCAAAAATCTCGAAATCGACCTCAAACTTTTCTGATTTTTTAGCGGTTGAAAAATAATCCCCCATGGAGGTTTAATAGAGAAAATATGGTACTATAAAAAAGTTGGTAGCTTCCGAAGGTTTGACCAAGAGAAAAGACAGTATGTTCGACAAATAGGATGGCCCTACATTGGACATTTTTAAATTTTAGTTCTAACTAAATTTCAATTTTCAACTTTATTATAGCTTAGATATAAGCCATAGCCTAGAATCATGGCTACACATTGGTATAAAAAATGTGTAATTGTAAAGAAAATACAGAACATATCAATCAAGGAAAAGCACAAAATGAGGTAGCTAATTCAGGTAGGCTTCAGCCATCAACTCAGCTGTTATAGTTGTTTAACCATGCGCTGATAGTCTTGTCGGATAGACATTAGAATGAGAATTATTTTCATACCAAACTTGAAAATAAAATATGAAAAATGGTGTGAAAATAGGTCATGCATCCAGGTGGATTTAAACCTGTGACTTAGCCGATGCTTATATGAAAATCCCCGCCTCCACTTTAAGAGTGACTTCTACGGGCTGCATGAAACCTAGGTATTGCTCTTATACTGGTAATTCATACATTTTTGACTCCAGATAGAAAAAAACCCAAAAAAATATAGTTGAGAAATGAAAATGCGTGATATGTAAGAGCGAAGAAATGCAGCAAAATTTTACTGAAATGCAGCTAAATTTTTGCTGCATCTTTGCTGCAATTTCGCTATGTTCAATAAACACACACGCCAATTATTTTTGCTGCATTTCAGCAAATTTGCTGTTTTTGCGAACCATGCTTAAACATGAGAACTTGCTGTCAAATTTTAAAATCCGCTCAAGACAAAAATCAATAAAATTTTAAAAAAAATTCAATTTGAATATTTTTTGTCTTGAGTGGAATTTAAAATTTGACAGCAAGTTTTTATGTTCAAGGGCAGTTTCATAAGCAAATCAACCATGCTGATAATTTCCAAAATAAAGCAATCAGGTGTTACGAGCAGTGCTGGAACTCGTCCTCGTCTTCGTCCACGTTATTGGGTCCTAATCGGACGAGGACGTGGACAAAATTTTGAAAACCCAATGACGTGGACGAAGAAGAGGACGAGTAAATTGGATAGGTAAGGACGAGGACGTGGATATTAAGGAAGGACGAGTGTGAAATTAAGCTAACGGGTGGTCCAAAAGTTCTGTTACAAACTTTGAGGCCAATTATTTTAAACTTTTTTAAAGCAATATTTTTCACACGTTATACCATCTTGTAGCCCTGACTCTCCTCTACAAAATGAGGTATCACACATACACTTTATTCATCAAAATGGCCACCATTTGCTTCAATACATTTCTTGAGACGTTTTGGAAAGTTGTCAATGGCTTTTTGAATCATTTCTTGTGGAATCTCGTCCCATTCTTTCACCAGAGAGGCCTTCAAAGCTTCGATCGACTTGTGTGGCTTAGAGCAGACTTTTGACTGGAGGTACGGCCATACAAAGTAATCCATGACATTGAGATCCGGAGAGTTGGGCGGCCAATCACCTTTGATAGCTGCATTGTCGCCCCAATGGGAGTCAACCTTGATGAAGTCGGGGAAGTGTTCCTCGATCCAGTTTGGGTTTCAACAGCCGATGTGAAGGAGCTCCGTCTTGTTGGAAAGTCCACTCTTCTTTCATTTTCTCCTCGGCCCATGGGAAAACTTCATCTTCAAGCAGTTTACTGCTGTTTACGTTGAGTAGGCGTGAAATTTCAGCTTGCGAATTTCCTTCTTGGTGTAGTCTCACAATTCCAGCTCGAAGATCAGACATTGTTATGATGTTGTAGACGTATAATACCTTATTTTGTAGAGGAGAGTCAGGGCTACAAGATGGTATCAAATCTTATCAAAACGATAAGATAACACAATAAATAATTGGTCTCAAAGTTGTAACAGAACTTTTGGACCACCCGTTAATACTCTTTAACACGGGAACGGCTGTACGTCCTGATGATATGTCCTTGTGCAGAATTTTACGCTGAGCACGATGGTGAAAAAAAATTGAAAAAAAGTAACTCTACGGTGGTCAGCGGCCTTTGTAAATCATCAATGTCACGACTTTTGCCTATGCCACTTCAAAGAGGTAAAGAATGCCACTGCTTTAATATATTTTTTATATTTCATGTGCAAAAGAAAGCGCAGATTGCGAGCTTTCAAATGACATATTGTGGAGGTATTATGACAATCATATGATAATTTTTTGGCTCACAGAAACTATTGGGTTTTTTTTTCAAAAACATTGTTCATACAAAAAATGTACAAATAAATGTGGAAATTTGAAAAATTTTGAATTTAAATAATTTTTGTCTCGAGCGGAATTTAAAATTTGACAATGATTGTGATAATCAATTGACAGTTTTTCAAGTAAATCGACCATGCTGAACTCGAATCAAGTGTCAGAATTTCAGATTTATGTAGCGAAATCGAAGTTTTAGGTCAAGATGCATTTTGGGATTTACTTTTGAACCTTTGCTAAACACTCAAAAAGCTTGGTTGCAGGCTACTTTAAAGCACTTTCTGGTGCATTTTTTCTTGCTCTATCGAACAGTATCAACCGTAAATTTAAAAACGGCGTTTCCACATTTATTTGTACATTTTTTGTATGAACAATGTTTTTTGAAAAAAAACCCAATAGTTTCTGTGAGCCAAAAAATTATCATATGATTGTCATAAATACCTCCACAATATGTCATTTGAAAGCTCGCAATCTGCGCTTTCTTTTGCACATGAAATATAAAAAATATATTAAAGCAGTGGCATTCTTTACCTCTTTGAAGTGGCATAGGCAAAAGTCGTGACATTGATGATTTACAAAGGCCGCTGACCACCGTAGAGTTACTTTTTTTCAATTTTTTTTTCACCATCGTGCTCAGCGTGAAATTCTGCACAAGAATATACCATCAGGACGTACAGCCGTTCCCGTGTTAAAGGACCATGGTTTTGAACGCAGCGACATTTCCAAAATTTGAATTGGCGGGGGACACTTTTTATCATCGAGACTAATTAAATTTGAATGTGAATTATTTTTTATTTGCATTAAAAATTTAAATTTCATGATTTAGTCCAGTTTAAATTAAGATCTAATAGAAGTAGTTATGGTGCAGTGAAAGAAGCCTGAGTCGTCCGATCTAACAGTGTCGAGCAACGTTGGACTCGACCAGTGAATGGTTCTATATTTTGATAACATTTTAAATGCAAACAAAAAAATTTTGAAAAATAATTGTTGAATATTTTCAGAGTAAAAAAGTGTCCCCGCCAATTCAAAATTTGGAGATGCCGCTGCGTTCAAAAACCATGGTCCTTTAAAGCTTGGAAAAAAGCCTGTATTTTTTGACAAATTTGTACATTTTATTTGTTTGTGTTCATATTTTTGTGGCATCTAGAAAGGAATTTTGGTCTGCTAAATCGATTTTTTTATTTTAAAAGAATTAATGATTCACTATGTTTTGTATTCATAAAAACTGCAGTCGTTTTTTTACGAAAGCTTCACTTTTTATTCAGAGCGACGGTTTTTTCAGATTTTTTTGGATTTTAATTTTTTTTGAGTTTTTAATTTTTTTTAAATTTTTGAGGTGCATTATTCTTTGACTAAAAATTTTGGTATTTTACACATAATGCAATGTTTTTTCTGTTAATTTTCATGTTATTTTTAATTAAATTCATAAAATAGAAAGCGTTAAAGTTTCCTAAATTACACTAAAATAACCATGGAGCAATATGAGTATAGTCACCCCACTCAATATGAGTATAGTCGCCCCACTCAATATGAGTACAAAAAAGAATATTTATTTAATAGACGTACAACTAAACCATCAGACAATAGGAAAATACATATTATTCATTTACGCTTTTATACTGTAGTATGAGTATAGATTCATTGGCACAGACGGACTGAAGCATTCCAATTTCGTTCCGGATAGATATATGATCCTCCTTCGTCGAATAAGACTTTGATGAATTTTTACCTCTTGGATTTACGAAAATTAAACATGATTTATATATCAATGGTAACGTATTGTAAAATCAACTCTCAGCACTCGATGCATGTTGCGTTATACCATTTGCCTCTCCATTTCGTTGACAAATGAGCATTTACAGAGCACGGATAGTCTCTATTCGGGAGATCGATCATTTGCTCATCGCGCATATTTATATCCTTAAAAACTAATTTCATAGATATATATAAACAGTTAAAACCTTATCGCCAACGTCAAAATTTGCTGCTCAAATGGATTTTCAATTTCGACATCAGATTCAGACTCGATTATACGGCGATGCGTATTTGAAATCAGGGCAATAGAGGATTCCTGCGTTTCCGCTAAATAATTAAATCCATATACAACAGACATGGATACAAAAAGCTGCCTACCTATTTGGTCACTAGAAGACTTCTGTGAAGAATCATCTTCAGACTCGTGTTCATCACTTTCATCATCGTACTTCAAATTTTCACCACTTTCATGTGCAAGGTGACATAAACGAAGCATTTCCAAGAATGGATCACTAAAAAATAAAGTTTTAATAAATTCGTATGTTCCTGAATTATGCCTGTTGTTCAGAACACAGTGCTTAATAAGTAGGTATTTGGCGAGGTCACCAGGAAGATATTGTCGGCGATGATTTCCTGGCATTCGAAAGATCATGCGTTTCACGGCCCCCAGGAAGCATCGATAGAGTTCGTATGAACGGACTTAAGACATAAAATGTGTTTAAATAGCGTTATCAAAAAACCTAAACCTGTCGAACATGTTCAGGGTAGCAATCGGGAATATCTTCCACTCTGGCTTTGAATTCCTTGCTGTGGTTGACGCGTAAAATCTGGTAGTCTTCTTCGGATAATTTGTCATAGGCTTTCCATCCATCTGCAATTATCAGTGTCCCAGGCAATATCCATCTTTTAACCAGCGGGAAAAGAGTTTCACGATCACGCCTGTCTACTTGGACCATAAAAACTTTTCCTGTGTTCCTTGATATTCCGCCGAACACCCAGCTGCCTTGAACATGATGACCTCGGTAATATTATTTTTTCCGAACTTGCTTTCATCAATTTCGACCTGTCAATGCGAATTGAAAATGCGCATATTTGGTTTTTGACATAAGGGACACTGCTGATTGATGTTGACGACATGGTGACGAGATAGGAACTCAATCATGCGATCTTCATTTTGCGTCAGCCTGTCTAAGTCGATAAACAACCATCTGCTTTTAAGACTTCTACCGTCGCGCTCTAGAGCCATCACTAAAAATAAACATTAAAAGGCATTGTACAAGATGACCTGCGATTAAAAACATTGCATTACGGACTTCGAAAAATATGTCGACAAAGATAGTGGTAGGGCAAAATGCCTCAACATAAAGTATGTGGAAAACGCGTCATTCTAAAAATTGAAAATTTCAAAAAGGGTGGTTATACTCATATTGAGTGGGGTGACTATACTCATATTGAGTGGGGTGACTATACTCATATTGAGTGGGGTGACTATACTCATATTGAGTGGGGTGACTATACTCATATTGAGTGGGGTGACTATACTCATATTGAGTGGGGTGACTATACTCATATTGAGTGGGGTGACTATACTCATATTGAGTGGGGTGACTATACTCATATTGAGTGGGGTGACTATACTCATATTGAGTGGGGTGGCTATACTCATATTGAGTGGGGTGACTATACTCATATTGAGTGGGGTGACTATACTCATATTGAGT
The DNA here is from genome assembly GCA_004194705.1 of Ditylenchus dipsaci. Lineage (NCBI taxonomy): Eukaryota > Metazoa > Nematoda > Chromadorea > Rhabditida > Anguinidae > Ditylenchus > Ditylenchus dipsaci. The sequence continues at coordinate 6,220 of SADC01001373.1, read as the reverse complement.
GGGGTGACTATACTCATATTGAGTGGGGTGACTATACTCATATTGAGTGGGTGACTATACTCATATTTGGCCTAAAATAGTCTGAACCACTTCGAACATTTTCTAGAACTGACTAAAAGTGATTCAAGGCTATTTTAATTAAAATAGAAGCATTTTTGTGTACTAAACTAGAAATTTTCACACCAACGTGTAGCTAACATCCTCAGATTTCAATCGTAAGGTCACATGAGGGGTTACATTAGACTTTAGTGGGGTGGTTATACTCATATTGAGTGGGGTGGTTATACTCATATCGAGTGGGGTGACTATACTCATATTTAGCCCTTTAACCATATTTACCATATATGTACTGATAAACTAATAAATTTATTTTAAATTAGACAAATGAAAAATGTAAAAACAAATTTAAACCGAAGGGCTCGAAAAAAATTTCTTATTAACTCAGCCGAAAATTTTGTTATGGATGAGAAAAGACGAGGACAAGGATGCGACTTTAAAAAAGGCAAAGACGAGGACGAGGACGTGGACGAGTAATTTAGAAAATTCCCAGCACTGGTTACGAGGGTTGTTAATCCCTCCGAATAAAACCTCAAGGAGGCAAAGTTGAACCTCTTCCTATTACTTCCAGTGGATCTGGAGGTGAAAATATTTTGGGAGTGCAGGACGGAGGTGGGAATGGAAAGTGGTGCGTATTCTCCTTCGGTAAACCTCCTGCCAGTAAAATTTATAGTCGAACCTAGAAAATTCTGCAGGTGTCTAGAACAAAGATGGAGGGTAGGTGGACAATTTTTGGGGCAAGGGTTTGAAGGTGGAAGCAGTGGTTGATTTTAGGTGGTTAACAGGCTGTTACCCACCTCTGAGTGGCAGCTGATGCTGCAGCCCTGTGGTTGTTGTGTAGTCTTCTGTGGTTGTTGTTTGTGATGGTGCTGCGATGGTGGTGATGGTGTGACAAAATTGCCTTTTCCACACACCTTAACTTGTCGTCCAGGTCTAGCCTTTTCATGTGTTTTTGAGTTGGGCTCTTCAAAGTGCAAGAAGACCAGGCCTCCGAATGCAGAGTAGAGCACCAGGAACAACAGGCAACACACATTCACTCCAATGGCTTGCGGTACACAAAAAGGCACTGAAAAATTCCAATTGTAGCAAAAAAACTTCCAAAAATCATTATTAGGCAGGGCTACGATCAGTTTTTTTAAGGGGCGTAACAACAAAACAAGGCCTAAAACTTAATTAGGTGTAGCTTGTTAGAAAACAGGTTGAAAATCCGTACAGAATTTCAATGATTAGGAAAAAAATTCGAATTCCCCGGCACCACCTCTTACTAGCGTGGGCATGCCCTTTAAAGATTTGTTTATTTTTAGCACCCATATATCAATAAGCCCTTTCTTCAGTAGCAGTCAAAAAGTATTTTTCTAAAAATTTACTTTTTTCATAAAATTTCAGAAATTTACTAGGATTGTGGAGTCGGACTCTAGGTAAATTGGTAAAATATCGATTACCGACGGTCAATGAATTTTTTTTTGAAATTTTCGATCAAAATCGTCAATTTTCAGGACAAAAGTTTCTGGAAAGTCGACCGTTACACCAAAATCTCATCCTGAATCCGAATCCGTTGAGATCAGATCAAAAAATTTTTATTGGCTGATATATAGCTATTTTGAGTAGATAGACCAGGAATTTGGCACCATTTACTTATTTTAGTAGATATCTCAGTCTATAAAAAAATTTCGATCTGATCTCACGGATTCGGATTCAGGATGAGATTTTGGTATTAGGGTCACTTTCCAGAAACTTTTGCCCTAAAAATTGACGATTTTGATCAAAAATTTTGAAAAAAATTCATTGACCGTCGGTAATCGATAGCCGTCCGGTAAATTGACCCGCAGTAAATTCACCCGCAAAAAATCAAAACTAATCTTTTGTCTTGTGAACAATCCCTTGAATTGAAAATGTTTTTCTATAATCCAGCCTCAATCCTGCTGTATAATCTATGCACCAACCAAACCAAGTGGAACAACCTCAGCACTACCTGGACGCCTAAGGGACATAAAACTACTCTAGAACTGAGGTTCTTGCAAGTCAAATCGTTGTTTTAGCATTATAAAACCGTGTTGAGGATGTAAATCTGGATAAGTTGCAATGATGTTTAATCATTTACAGCTAAATCCACAATCTTGGATTTTGGAGGTAAATAGCCATATAGGTGAGGTACGAGGTGGTTTTCGTACCCACCCTGAATCTTACTGGTCGATTTATGACTGTTCTTCAAAAAATATAATGTCTGCTACTACCGGGATTCGAACATGTAACCTCAAAAATTTAGAGGATGAATTTACCGCCGCCCGTAGAGTCCTCAATTTCGAGGATTCTTTTCGAAAACTAGAAAATTTCGAAAACGGAGGTACAAAACGAATAGAGACAGAAAGTGGGGACCAAGCAAGATTCCAAGACAAGATTTTTAGCTGAAATTTTGACCAAGACCAAGAGCAAGATTTTTGAGAACGGTCAGCCAAGATCTTGGCCAAGATCTTGGCTAAAAACCAAGATTTATACAGGCAACTCTCGATTGATTTAACGAACCTTGGAGCGGAAAAAATGTTCGTTAAAGGGGCATGATCGTGCCCGATGGTGAGAAAAGGCGCGAACCAGCAGTTCTTTTCTTTCTCGGCAAACTTTTACATTTGTTCTTGTGTAGATTTTTAAAGTTTTCTGTCTAGTTTTTAAAAGCGATATAAGGTCATATATATCAGATTTGACGCAGGACGAGTGAAAAATGGGAGGATTCGAAAAAATTCGAAAAAAACTGCTGGTTCGCGCCTTAACGCACGCGCATGCCCCTTTAAACCGAGAGTTTTGTTATATCAAGAGTAAATTTTGGTCATTTTATTTAATCACTGGCAGAATAGGCGTTGAAAAAAGTTTGATAAATTAAGAGTTTCGTTAAATCGAAGGTTCTTTAAATCGAAAGTTGACTGTTTAGACAATTTTGACAGTTTTTAACAGGTTACCATTTTTATAGCACAACTTGTGGCTAGTGTTTTATAATTTTTTACGCACTATGTTTCCCTGTTTTTGATCATGTGCTTTTTATATTGTTTGACGTGTGTTTTATTAGAGATGCAAGTTCGACATTTTGGGACGACACGGGACGAAATTTGTATAATTCTTTTCCACACGGGACACGGGACAGGATATTGTTGGAAAATGTCCAGGCGAGATTTTGGGACGGCGGTGGGACGGAATTGTCCTTTCCCGACATTTTTTAATCTTGTATGAAGCCCAAAAACAGAATTCAGGTATGCTATGGGCCCTAAAAACGATAAAATGGGTAGTCGGGTGTTTTGTAAATTTTGCATACAAGATTGACCATAATACCAAGACCAAGATTCCTAGAAATGACCAAGCAGATCCCAAGACAAGATTTTCAGTCAAAATTGGGGCAAGACAAGACAAAATCTTGGCCAAGATCTTGTCTTGTTTCTGTCTCTAAAACGAATACTTAAAAATTTAAAAAAACTCAAAAAAAGATTGAGTTTCGAATTTCCTCACCTCAAAATATCCTAGTCCTCGAAAACCTTACTAATTATTTACAAAAACTACCATTTTCAGCGATTTGAAGCAGTTCCAAGCCATGACTATACAGTTGACCAGCAGCACCTCACCAAAAGTCAACTATGAGCTACCAAAAACCACCATAAATAGTTGGCAAATGACCAGCACTTGGATATAATGGCCTTATTCAACCTTTTTACATCTGCCTCTACATCCAATAAAAAGTTTATTTGATTGGAAGATAGATGGCACCACTACCACCAGCACAATGGCTGCTGCTGCCCCAGAGATGCCCCCAACAACAAATCCAAGCAGACAATCTTTGTGGTGGTGAAGTTAAGATGTTGCTCTTTTGCTCATCCACACTCACCCAGCAAACCACAAACTCATTTTCCGGCCAACTGGGGGGGGTGGATGGACCACAACAACAATGCCTCATGACTGCTGCTCTCGCACTTGTAATGCGTTTGAGTAAGGGGTGTGTGTTGCTTACTGAAGTGTACAACCAGCAAATTGGCTTAGCAAATTTGGCAACATTGATCAAAACCAATCTACATAACAGTCTATTAGAGAAAATTAGAAAAAAACGAAGTGCGTTTTGGCGAATGTCTAATATCTCTTATTCACGGAGCTCAAGCGACTAGTAGGACGGCACATTGTGCGGAGCCGGCCGAACATTAAGGTTAAAAATGTCTGAAATCATGGTGAATAACCCGTTTTTTATATGTAACTTCCTGCTTTCAGAATCAGAAACATCTGAAGCCATAAGAACAAGGTCATAAAATTATGGTGTTTTTGGCTTGTTGTGTGTAGAGTTATACCTGGGTTATGCGACACCCCAAAAGTTCATTCCAGCCTTGGGTCCGACACTTTTTTCATCCAATTTTCGAAATATTTTATCGATCCTCTTATGACAGTATGGTCAGAAATATCGTCAGGATTCCGATTTTGCCGATCATTTTTAAAAATCCTGCAATTTCATCATTAAAAAGCCAAACCTCGTTTATCCGAAACCCTTTTTCGAAAAAGACCACCCCTCTTTAGCCCACCCCTCCCCCGAAAAGTTTTTCTGGATACGCCTCTGTGGCCTAGGCTAGGAAGCGAATTGACTGATTGCAGAGGGACTTGCAAAAACCCGGCACTGAGTTAAAAACAGTCCGTCAGAAGCGTAGTCTTCCGCACCAAAGGTCAGCATCGATGATCAATCTGAAGGAAGCGATCTCCTTAGCTTCTTCACTTTTCCTGTGTGATTGCCAAGAATAACAGTGGCCTCACTACAAGCTGCTATACAATATGCATTTATTACGAAAGCACTGAGACAGCATGCAAGCGAGAATAGCACAAACGGGATATTTTATACTACACGTCTTTCTTGAGAAGCATTTCGAGCAAGTCCATCATGCAGTCCAGCTCTTCCATGGCGTCCTCTATCTGGCAGCTGTCCTCTTCGCCGACGAAGGCTGCATCTATACCCTTCTGAAAATGGAAAGTGTGTAAGCAAAAACATGTTGGAGCCACGTCACCTTGTTGACGTCAATACACTCTGCAGCATCACCCAATGCAGTTACTGTTTCCCTCAACAACTTTCGCGCTTTCAAACGAGACTCTGCTTGCTCTTTTGCTGACAGACCACACACCGGAGAAGAGTTCTGAGCAATGAGAGTTGAAGTACCAACTGACTTGTCTTGCTTCATCTTGGCTTCCTCCAGGCTGCTGACATCATCCTGAGCACTGAAGTAGGTGGACGGTTTTCTCTTGGGAATCAACGCTAAATTAACTTGAAGGTAAAGACAGAAGGGAATAAGAAGAGTTACCAGGAATGATCGTCTTGTCACTAGCAGCAGCACTATTCTTTGCTTCAGCTGTGGAATGCACAGACACGTCGGATGATGCTTAGATGGACCATGCAAACGACGTATTTCTTTAGCTGTGGAGTATTCACTGGGATTACATGACGGAAGCTCGACTTCGCAAGATGATGACTTCGGCGTAATCTTTACCTTCTCTTTCTTTTCCTCAGACAGTCTCTAAGCGGGCGAACACTGAAGCACTTGAGATAACTGATTGACTTGCCATTTTTCTCCCATCGATAGAAGACTAGCCGTTGTGTTCGAACTCAAATTTATCTTTGCTAGGATTCTAAAAAATTCAATAAAGCTGACTAAATTTATCAGCCATACCCTTGCGACAAGGCAGAAAGATGTTTCACAGACATTGCAAAAGAACCTGAAAGACAATGGAGATTATAAGCGTGAGATACATAAAAAAACAATCTTTTAATTTCTAAAAGCCTGTGTGAAAAATGCCAAAGCCGTTTTCCCGGAAATTAAACAAAATTTTTGGACGCTTTTTCTTGGCTAGAGACATTTGGCAAACACGACATTTGCCAAACGACGTTTGGGAAACGACATTCGCCCAAACGACATTTGGCAAAACGCATTTGCCCAAACGACATTTGGCAAAACGACATTTGCCCAAACATCTTTATATAGTATTTGGACTGTGTCTGTCTGTGCGCTTTTTGAATTCCCGCCAAATACTTTTAGGCCATTTTTGGCTATTTTGGATTTTTTATGAGTTTTGGCTGAGAAAAACTTTTGTGTGTACACGATCATATTGTTCGCCAAGCTCCTCGCGCGTACGAATAAAAAAAAAAAACGGGCGAAAA